>JBBDGP010005045.1:0-93002 GCA_037952835.1 Lithobates septentrionalis | reverse complement strand
CTTCTTCTGCTCTTGGAAGGCGGTTGGACTCTTGAGGGCTGAAACAGACAAGGAGGCGGATTAGTATAAAAACATGTTGCGTCCTTCCAGAGAGCCCCCCCCCCCCCCCCCCGATGTGTGAAGAGCGGGTCGCAGCCCTCGGGACATTTGGGATAAATGATGATGTTCTCCACATACCGCACCATCCCCCCATCACAGCACAGGTAAAGGTCTGCTTCCCTCTAGAGCCGGGGTCTCCACATCCGGCCCACTACAAGATTATATCTGACCCACAGCCATATCCTTAGACTATGACTGAGGATTCCGGTCAGCTGGCCTCTGCTTCTAAAGGGGACCTCAATGTAAGGGGGGATTCTACTGGGGGCACTAATGTTTGGGAGAACTCTGCTGGGGACCCTAAAATAAGGGGGGATTCTACTGGGGACCCCAATGTTGGGAGAACTCTGCTGGGGACCCTGAAATAAGGGGGGATTCTACTGGGGACCCCAATGTTTGGGAGAACTCTGCTGGGGACCCTGAAATAAGGGGGGGGATTCTGCTGGAGAACCCAATGTTTGGGAGAACTCTGCTGGGGACCCTGAAATAAGGGGGGGGATTCTGCTGGAGAACCTGATGTATGGAGGAAATCTGCTGGGGACCCTGAGGTAAGGGGGGACTCTGCTGGGGACCCTGAGGTAAGGGGGGACTCTGCTGGGGACCCTGAGGTAAGGGGGGACTCTGCTGGGGACCCTGAGGTAAGGGGGGACTCTGCTGGGGACCCTGAGGTAAGGGGGGACTCTGCTGGGGACCCTGAGGTAAGGGGGGACTCTGCTGGGGACCCTGAGGTAAGGGGGGACTCTGCTGGGGACCCTGAGGTAAGGGGGGACTCTGCTGGGGACCCTGAGGTAAGGGGGGACTCTGCTGGGGACCCTGAGGTAAGGGGGGACTCTGCTGGGGACCCTGAGGTAAGGGGGGACTCTGCTGGGGACCCTGAGGTAAGGGGGGACTCTGCTGGGGACCCTGAGGTAAGGGGGGACTCTGCTGGGGACCCTGAGGTAAGGGGGGACTCTGCTGGGGACCCTGAGGTAAGGGGGGACTCTGCTGGGGACCCTGAGGTAAGGGGGGACTCTGCTGGGGACCCTGAGGTAAGGGGGGACTCTGCTGGGGACCCTGAGGTAAGGGGGGACTCTGCTGGGGACCCTGAGGTAAGGGGGGACTCTGCTGGGGACCCTGAGGTAAGGGGGGACTCTGCTGGGGACCCTGAGGTAAGGGGGGACTCTGCTGGGGACCCTGAGGTAAGGGGGGACTCTGCTGGGGACCCTGAGGTAAGGGGGGACTCTGCTGGGGACCCTGAGGTAAGGGGGGACTCTGCTGGGGACCCTGAGGTAAGGGGGGACTCTGCTGGGGACCCTGAGGTAAGGGGGGACTCTGCTGGGGACCCTGAGGTAAGGGGGGACTCTGCTGGGGACCCTGAGGTAAGGGGGGACTCTGCTGGGGACCCTGAGGTAAGGGGGGACTCTGCTGGGGACCCTGAGGTAAGGGGGGACTCTGCTGGGGACCCTGAGGTAAGGGGGGACTCTGCTGGGGACCCTGAGGTAAGGGGGGACTCTGCTGGGGACCCTGAGGTAAGGGGGGACTCTGCTGGGGACCCTGAGGTAAGGGGGGACTCTGCTGGGGACCCTGAGGTAAGGGGGGACTCTGCTGGGGACCCTGAGGTAAGGGGGGACTCTGCTGGGGACCCTGAGGTAAGGGGGGACTCTGCTGGGGACCCTGAGGTAAGGGGGGACTCTGCTGGGGACCCTGAGGTAAGGGGGGACTCTGCTGGGGACCCTGAGGTAAGGGGGGACTCTGCTGGGGACCCTGAGGTAAGGGGGGACTCTGCTGGGGACCCTGAGGTAAGGGGGGACACCTGATGTAAGGGAAAATCTGATAGGGACTCTGATATACAGCTTCCCTAAAGGCCAATCATAACATTTATACATACATCGTGCCAAGCTGGCCCAGTGTAAGTATTTAGAATATATCATCCCTGCAGTTCTGAAGGCCAATTTAAAAGTCACTTTCAGTCTTTTTCCATCTGCAGCTTTCATTAAAATGAGCCCCGGTGATCCTGCCATGAAGGTTCCTTGTTCAGGCATTTCCTCCTATAGGGTGACAACACTGTCCCCTGTATCCTGATGATGCTCCTGTATTGTCTTCCTATCACAGGGACTTCTGATGGGGACTACAAGTGATGGTTCCAGCACACAGACATGGTCCACTGGTGTCACCATCAGAAAACCCGCCCTGAGAAATGCCGCGCAGCCATTGGTGGAGAGCAAGTAGACAGGAAGTGGCTGCACAGAGGTTACAATAGATGGAAAATATTTCATGAAAAAATAAAATAAAGGTAAATATGTCTGATATATAGTTACATTTAGTTAGGGTTGAATGTTGTTTTAATAAACAGCGCACTGCGGTTAGTTTATGAAATCACACGATTAGCCACCACAAAATAAAAAGGAGAACTGGAAGCGACTTCTTCATTGGATGTGAGGAACTTCACTTCTGAATCAGATAAATGTTATCAACACGACAAAAAGTGTAAAAATTAGAAAAGGAAGTGATGAGAACAAGACGAGAATGTCATCCGAATCCAACAAATCGTCATTGTGTGATTCGATCGCTCACATCTATATACAGATCAATATATACAGGACCAGAAATCTACACTGCTGGAAACATTCCATCTCCTGGAGAACAAACCAATCACTGTGCACTTCTTCATTATTAATGGAAGCCGGAAAAAATCTCAAATATATTCATTCCTAGAAACCTACCAGAGGCTGAAGAAGCAGAAACAGGACTGAGATATGGAGGACAGAGATGGGGATATAATGGGAGTAGAGGGATATGGAGGACAGAGATGGGGATATAATGGGAGTAGAGGAATATGGAGGACAGAGATGGGGATATAATGGGAGTAGAGGGATATGGAGGACAGAGATGGGGATATAATGGGAGTAGAGGGATATGGAGGACAGAGATGGGGATATAATGGGAGTAGAGGAATATAGAGGACAGAGATGGGATATAATGGGAGTAGAGGGATATGGAGGACAGAGATGGGGATATAATGGGAGTAGAGGGATATAGAGGACAGAGATGGGATATAATGGGAGTAGAGGGATATAGAGGACAGAGATGGGATATAATGGGAGTAGAGGGATATGGAGGACAGAGATGGGATATAATGGGAGTAGAGGGATATGGAGGACAGAGATGGGGATATAATGGGAGTAGAGGGATATGGAGGACAGAGATGGGGATATAATGGGAGTAGAGGGATATGGAGGACAGAGATGGGGATATAATGGGGGTAGAGGGATATGGAGGACAGATATGGGGATATAATGGGAGTAGAGGGATATGGAGGACAGAGATGGGATATAATGGGAGTAGAGGGATATGGAGGACAGAGATGGGATATAATGGGAGTAGAGGGATATGGAGGACAGAGATGGGGATATAATGGGAGTAGAGGGATATGGAGGACAGAGATGGGATATAATGGGAGTAGAGGGATATGGAGGACAGAGATGGGGATATAATGGGAGTAGAGGGATATGGAGGACAGAGATGGGGATATAATGGGAGTAGAGGGATATGGAGGACAGAGATGGGGATATAATGGGAGTAGAGGGATATGGAGGACAGAGATGGGGATATAATGGGAGTAGAGGGATATGGAGGACAGAGATGGGGATATAATGGGAGTAGAGGGATATGGAGGACAGAGATGGGGATATAATGGGAGTAGAGGGATATGGAGGACAGAGATGGGGATATAATGGGAGTAGAGGGATATGGAGGACAGAGATGGGATATAATGGGAGTAGAGGGATATGGAGGACAGAGATGGGATATAATGGGAGTAGAGGGATATGGAGGACAGAGATGGGGATATAATGGGAGTAGAGGGATATGGAGGACAGAGATGGGGATATAATGGGGAGTAGAGGGATATGGAGGACAGAGATGGGATATAATGGGAGTAGAGGGATATGGAGGACAGAGATGGGATGTATTGGGAGTAGAGGGATATGGAGGACAGAGATGGGGATATAATGGGAGTAGAGGGATATGGAGGACAGAGATGGGATATAATGGGAGTAGAGGGATATGGAGGACAGAGATGGGAATATAATGGGAGTAGACAGATATGGAGGACAGAGATGGGGATATAATGGGAGTAGAGGAATATGGAGGACAGAGATGGGGATATAATGGGAGTAGAGGGATATGGAGGACAGAGATGGGGATATAATGGGAGTAGAGGGATATGGAGGACAGAGATGGGGATATAATGGGAGTAGAGGGATATGGAGGACAGAGATGGGGATATAATGGGAGTAGAGGGATATGGAGGACAGAGATGGGATATAATGGGAGTAGAGGGATATGGAGGACAGAGATGGGATATAATGGGAGTAGAGGGATATGGAGGACAGAGATGGGGATATAATGGGAGTAGAGGGATATGGAGTACAGAGATGGGGATATAATGGGAGTAGAGGGATATGGAGGACAGAGATGGGGATATAATGGGAGTAGAGGGATATGGAGGACAGAGATGGGATATAATGGGAGTAGAGGGATATGGAGGACAGAGATGGGATATAATGGGAGTAGAGGGATATGGAGGACAGAGATGGGGATATAATGGGAGTAGAGGGATATGGAGGACAGAGATGGGATATAATGGGAGTAGAGGGATATAGAGGACAGGAGATGGGATATAATGGGAGTAGAGGGATATGGAGGACAGAGATGGGATATAATGGGAGTAGAGGGATATGGAGGACAGAGATGGGATATAATGGGAGTAGAGGGATATAGAGGACAGAGATGGGATATAATGGGAGTAGAGGGATATGGAGGACAGAGATGGGGATATAATGGGAGTAGAGGGATATGGAGTACAGAGATGGGATATAATGGGAGTAGAGGGATATGGAGGACAGAGATGAGATATAATGGGAGTAGAGGGATATGGAGGACAGAGATGGGGATATAATGGGAGTAGAGGGATATGGAGGACAGAGATGAGATATAATGGGAGTAGAGGGATATGGAGGACAGAGATGGGATATAATGGGAGTAGAGGGATATGGAGGACAGAGATGGGATATAATGGGAGTAGAGGGATATGGAGGACAGAGATGGGATATAATGGGAGTAGAGGGATATGGAGGACAGAGATGGGATATAATGGGAGTAGAGGGATATGGAGGACAGAGATGGGATATAATGGGAGTAGAGGGATATGGAGTACAGAGATGGGATATAATGGGAGTAGAGGGATATGGAGGACAGAGATGAGATATAATGGGAGTAGAGGGATATGGAGTACAGAGATGGGATATAATGGGAGTAGAGGGATATGGAGGACAGAGATGAGATATAATGGGAGTAGAGGGATATGGAGGACAGAGATGGGATATAATGGGAGTAGAGGGATATGGAGGACAGAGATGGGGATATAATGGGAGTAGAGGGATATGGAGGACAGAGATGGGGATATAATGGGAGTAGAGGGATATGGAGGACAGAGATGGGGATATAATGGGAGTAGAGGAATATGGAGGACAGAGATGGGGATATAATGGGAGTAGAGGGATATGGAGGACAGAGATGGGGATATAATGGGAGTAGAGGAATATGGAGGACAGAGATGGGGATATAATGGGAGTAGAGGGATATGGAGGACAGAGATGGGGATATAATGGGAGTAGAGGGATATGGAGGACAGAGATGGGGATATAATGGGAGTAGAGGAATATGGAGGACAGAGATGGGGATATAATGGGAGTAGAGGGATATGGAGGACAGAGATGGGGATATAATGGGAGTAGAGGGATATGGAGGACAGAGATGGGGATATAATGGGAGTAGAGGGATATGGAGGACAGAGATGGGATATAATGGGAGTAGAGGGATATGGAGGACAGAGATGGGGATATAATGGGAGTAGAGGGATATGGAGGACAGAGATGGGATATAATGGGAGTAGAGGGATATGGAGGACAGAGATGGGATATAATGGGAGTAGAGGGATATGGAGGACAGAGATGGGATATAATGGGAGTAGAGGGATATGGAGGACAGAGATGGGATATAATGGGAGTAGAGGGATATGGAGGACAGAGATGGGATATAATGGGAGTAGAGGGATATGGAGGACAGAGATGGGGATATAATGGGAGTAGAGGGATATGGAGGACAGAGATGGGATATAATGGGAGTAGAGGGATATGGAGGACAGAGATGGGGATATAATGGGAGTAGAGGGATATGGAGGACAGAGATGGGGATATAATGGGAGTAGAGGGATATGGAGGACAGAGATGGGATATAATGGGAGTAGAGGGATATAGAGGACAGAGATGGGATATAATGGGAGTAGAGGGATATGGAGGACAGAGATGGGATATAATGGGAGTAGAGGGATATGGAGGACAGAGATGGGATATAATGGGAGTAGAGGGATATAGAGGACAGAGATGGGATATAATGGGAGTAGAGGGATATGGAGGACAGAGATGGGGATATAATGGGAGTAGAGGGATATGGAGGACAGAGATGGGATATAATGGGAGTAGAGGGATATGGAGGACAGAGATGGGATATAATGGGAGTAGAGGGAGATGGAGGACAGAGATGGGGATATAATGGGAGTAGAGGGATATGGAGGACAGAGATGGGGATATAATGGGAGTAGAGGGATATGGAGGACAGAGATGGGATATAATGGGGGTAGAGGGATATGGAGGACAGAGATGGGATATAATGGGAGTAGAGGGATATGGAGGACAGAGATGGGGATATAATGGGAGTAGAGGGATATGGAGGACAGAGATGGGATATAATGGGGGTAGAGGGATATGGAGGACAGAGATGGGATATAATGGGAGTAGAGGGATATGGAGGACAGATATGGGGATATAATGGGAGTAGAGGGATATGGAGGACAGAGATGGGATATAATGGGAGTAGAGGGATATGGAGGACAGAGATGGGGATATAATGGGAGTAGAGGGATATGGAGGACAGAGATGGGGATATAATGGGAGTAGAGGGATATGGAGGACAGAGATGGGATATAATGGGAGTAGAGGGATATGGAGGACAGAGATGGGATATAATGGGAGTAGAGGGAGATGGAGGAATAATGGGAGTAGAGGGATATGGAGGACAGAGATGGGATATAATGGGAGTAGAGGGATATGGAGGACAGAGATGGGATATAATGGGAGTAGAGGGATATGGAGGACAGAGATGGGATATAATGGGAGTAGAGGGAGATGGAGGAATAATGGGAGTAGAGGGATATGGAGGACAGAGATGGGATATAATGGGAGTAGAGGGAGATGGAGGTATAATGGGAGTAGAGGGATATGGAGGACAGAGATGGGATATAATGGGAGTAGAGGGATATGGAGGACAGAGATGGGATATAATGGGAGTAGAGGGAGATGGAGGAATAATGGGAGTAGAGGGATATGGAGGACAGAGATGGGATATAATGGGAGTAGAGGGAGATGGAGGAATAATGGGAGTAGAGGGATATGGAGGACAGAGATGGGATATAATGGGAGTAGAGGGATATGGAGGACAGAGATGGGATATAATGGGAGTAGAGGGAGATGGAGGTATAATGGGAGTAGAGGGATATGGAGGACAGAGATGGGATATAATGGGAGTAGAGGGAGATGGAGGAATAATGGGAGTAGAGGGATATGGAGGACAGAGATGGGATGTAATGGGAGTACAGAGCAAGGTATGGGAAGCCTACAGACACCAACCCAATGTACAATACATTTGGGTTCCATGCCCAATAAATGGCACCACAGCACACCTCACATAAAGCAGGTGATTGCGGCAGTTCTAATACTACAATGTTACTTAAACCTGAACTTCGGCCTATACAGATATCTCAGACCTTTCTATCTACTGATGCCAACTATCCATCCACAAAGAGTACAAGTCTTACTAAAAGTGTATATCCACTCCATACCTGTTGACCCTGCCAGAAATCTTCTGCCCCTTTTCTGACTGTTATCAGTCACCATTGTTACAATCTATCTTTATGGACTATAGAGCACCTCCCCTCGTGTTTCTGAGATGACCAGAGAAGGTTTTCTTAGAATCGCCCTAGGTTGACAACACTTTTTCTCCACAGATGTAGTACAGTGAGTCCTGTCTTCCTAGGACAGGAAATGTGCTACTGACAGGACACTCTAGGCAAAAATAAAGATATCCACCTCTAAGGACTGGTAAGCTACTATACGTTACATTGAGTTAAATGGCAAATTGTGTTATTTTGTTGCATTTTGCCTTGATGAGTGCATAGATGGTCAACAATTAAAAATCATTAAAAAAAACTACTAAAAGCGGAAGACGAAGGTCAGTAATGTAGTAGACGATCCTCTAATGAAGACGAGACTCTTTTGTTAGTCACGGTAATATTTTTGTAAGTCCAAAGTGGATGAATTATCTCCAAGGTATACTCACAGTGCATGAAGCCATGATCCACCAGATGCTGACGTTCCCTTCTCTGCTGAAGCCGTAACTGTAGAACTATTAGAAGAAAGATGTCAAGGATGAGAATGCCTATGGCCAGGGACATGACCAAATGTCCAGGTCCGATGGTGGACAATCACTTACAACTTCAAGAAGAAACATGCACTTTCTTCTACACTCAATGACTCAATTTGTCAGGATTAGGGGGCAGGGCAGGATTAGAATTCAGAGGTCCGAAGGTTGGTTAAAAGTTGGGTAGAACTCCATGCAGGGCAAACACACCTTAGTTGATAAGAACCACACTAGTCTAAACAACACCGAAGTTATGATTGTTAAATTGGACCAAACATTGATGAGAAAACTTCTCAGTTGCATGAACGCAGGTGAAAATTTCAAGATACCTAAAAGTAATATCTCAAGATTTGGCTGAAGAGTGGACCTTACCTTAATCACTTCAAGGACATGGGTGGTAAAGATCTCAGCTCTTAGTTCCTAGGTCTACACGCCAGCTATGGCCAGGATGAGGGGGTCCCACTCTCTCCACTTGGTTATTGATTTACATATACAGAATGTAGAATGTAAAAGGAAGAGTGGGAGCACCCCCAAGGCAAGTATGGTCACCCAAAACTCTAAGAACAAGACCCAGGAACTATGACATGGAGATCTCACCTCTGGAAGTCTAAAGACATACGTCACTACATGACTCCGAAAGTTATCACATAAAACTGAAATACTACATCTGAGAGGACTCACCCTTTAATATCTTCATGCAATGGTAAATTCTTTAAAAGACTAACTTCAAAACTTCTCTATAGGTAAAGTAAAGCTGTAGTTTTCCATCACCAAGCTTAGGCTATGAACTTAGCTGCTGCTCAAAGAGTTCTATTATATTGATACTAGCTCTCCAGATTTAGTCCTATTCCCTGTATGTTCTTGTGAGCTGGTAAAATATTTGGGCATAAGAGATTTCCAGCACTTGAGGAAGTTAGAGTTTGCAAGATTAGAGAAACTTATTTTAACTATTAGTAGGTCTACCAGTCCCAGATTGGGAATCGTTAGTCTATGATAACTCAAACTAAAAGGGGGCATAGACCTCCCAGACATCATACAATACCACCAAGCTTGTCAACCAGCTAGGATTATTGATTGGAATGTTCATTTCAAGGTCAAAGCGTGGGTACAATTGGAGCATGCGTTGACACATTATCACTAACACCAACTCCCCTGGATCATTGGTAGCCATATCCCACCATCGTATAAAACCCACCCTCTCGTTAACGCTACGCTAGTAACTTTCAGAGAAGCCTGCCGTAAATATAAAATCTCGTCAATCCCAGGTCCCCTGACGCCATTACGCCAAAACCTGGACTTCCCACAAGGCATGTCCACCTCCTTTCTTATAGACGTCTGGCCATATCCCAATATCCGCGCAGAACAATTTTTTCATAGAGGTTGTCTACTGACTCTGCAATCACTTTCTTCCCAGATGATAAATCAGTCATTCCCCTTCCAGTCCTACATCCAAATCTAACACTTTGACAATTCCCAACCCAGAACCGACTGGTCCCGACAGCTTACACCGTTCAAATCAATTTGTCTAGGACAAGAACACCAAAGACACCTAATCTCTGACATATATGCTATGCTTTTCGCCAAACGTGACCCGAAATCTAATATAGCAAGCCATAGATGCGAACAAGACCTATCCCTAGAAAAACCTGAGTGGGAAAATATCTACACATATATCTACAAGGGGTCAGTAAACGTCTACATGCAAGAAAACAGATTCAACATTTTTCTTGATGGTACAGGACTCCCCTTAAGCTACATAAAATTTCAACTACAGTCTCCCCCCCCCCCACCCCCGCAGAGCTGGCGCTGTGGTGAAGAGTTGGGGTTGCTTCTGCACATCTGGTGGTTCTGCCCTCAAATAAAACCATTGTGGACAGAAGTCCACCGGCTCACAAATCAAATCAGCTATGCATCTGGTGAATGCGGGCAGGGTAACGCATCCGATCGCGATGGCGAACATCGGACCCCCCAGACCATTGTAAATTAGTTTAAACGAATAACAAAAACTGCAGAAATGGAGGAACTTACCCATCAAGCGAAAGATACCCCCTCTAAATTCCTAAACATATGGTCCGGTTGGCTGCATTTCATCACAACTGATGATTACAACAGGCACCGAGCACAGCTGTCCACTTACACCTCCAGCGGGAGAGAAGACAGGAAACAGTGTCCCCTCCTCCTCTTACCCATCCAGGTCACTTAAGGCACCCACACCCCACCTTACCCCTTATACCTTCGCTAATTCTTTCCTTCACTCTGATGCTCTGTACACACGATCGGAAATTCGGCCAGCAAAAGACAAATCAGAGCTTTTGGTTGGAAAATGCGATGGTGTGTATGCTCCATCGGACTTTTGCTGGCGGAATTCGCACCAGCAAAAGATTGAGAGCGGGTTCTCAGTTTTTCGGTCGCGAAAAGTTCCTATCCGAAAATGCGATCGTCTGTACAAATTCGGAAACAATTCCACGCATGCTCGGAAGCATTGAACTTCATTTTCTTGGCTCGTCGTAGTGTTGTACGTCACCGCGTTCTTGACGGTCGAAGGTTCAGCGAAGTTTTGTGTGACCCGTGTGTATGCAAGGCAAACTTGAGCGGAATCCCGTCGGAAAAGCCATCATATCTTTTTCCAACGAGAAGACCAATCGTGTGTACGTGGCATAAGTAGGTCTGGACCTGCCAAAACTGACCCTACCCGTAACAATAACTTCTTTCAACTATACTGGACCCACCAATAATGCTGAAACAACAAAAAATAACCCAACCCTTACTAATAACACCAGCCCCAACCTTACAGCACAACTAAACTGTCAGAAATAAAACAGCTACATGTATTGCAGGTATCAAAGCTTTTTTTTATAGAAAGCAGCCACAGCCTGAGTAGAAAAGCTGGTCCCATGCCATGCTACAGAGAAGGACCCTTTGCTCTCTGTGTGGAAGCAGCAGTCTCTCTGCAGAGGCGGGACACACCCACTACTAAGTTAGACCTATAGGTCTGCAGTCAGCAAAGCTAACGCTCACTGAGGATTGAAGAGCTCTGGCTTTGACTCAGAGGAGGGGCATGCCAGACCTCTGCAGAGAGACAGCTGCTTTCACTGTAAGCCTTTGCCCACTATGGGGGAGTTTTCCTAAAACTGGCAAGTGCAAAATCTGGTGCAGCTCTGCATAGAAACCAATCAGCTTCCAGGTTTTATTGTCAAAGCTGAAGTTAGAAGCTGGAGCTCACATGGCTTATGTCACATAGCACTGCACCCTTCTAGCTCTGGGGAAGAACGTTTTCAAAGCTATTTTTGGCTGCACTGTGAAATTGGTTGTGTTTACATTTCTAGAAATGCCATTTCTAATGATCTTCTAACCAACCAAGCAACACATTTTAAATGTCCTTCCATTTTTAATAAAATGATTGCAGCCAATCTGCTGACTAAGCGCTGCATGAAAGCCATGGGGTATTGCCGTGACTTCATAGCGGCGAGAAGGTAGACACGTGTCGGGCAGACGTTTCCATTTCAAGTTCTGGAGCAGAAAAGTCTTTTTATCTAACAGGAAACATGTGGAGGAAAGTGGCGACAGCTGCAGGAAGAGAACGCGAGTCTACAAGGCATTGGAGATTAGGAATATCGGTTTAGCAGCGGCGGTACAATCCGTATCTGCGGGAAAGCGTTTCCTCGCTCATTGCCGGGTTTATGGAAAGCGACAACAGAAGCTTATATGAGCGGACCGTCCAAAACCTAATACCAGCGATGTCAGCTCATATTTCCCCTGTGAAATTATCAAAGGCCTATCCTTCCGCCCCAGGCAACATGTGGAAATCGGCCTTTGTAGTATCACAACTGCAGACAGATCAAACTCTGACAGCGGAATTGGGTATTTACAAAGAAGTCTGGTTAATGCCTGCAGGCAGTGTATGCGGCTCCATGCAGAGGCGATTTTAAGGTCCTAATAGACCATGGGCTCCTCAGAAAGGGACTGGCGGAATACTATGATCACTACTTTGGATCAAATCTAAAACTAATCTAATCATTTTAATCATTTTAACTAAATATACAGTAAATTGATCTAAAAATTAGAAATGTCACCTTATGATGACAAAATAAATAATAGAAGTGTAGATAATTTATGTTCCAAAACCATATAATGCAAAGAATGTATCATCGCCATATCTCAAGGGAGCCATGGGACATTCAGTAGAAGACTTAGGACACTTAGAGATAAGACCTGGAACACTCAGTAGAAGACCTAGAACACTCAGTAGAAGACCTGGAACACTCAGTAGAAGACCTAGAACACTCAGTAGAAGACCTGGAACACTCAGTAGAAGACCTGGAACACTCAGTAGAAGACCTGGAACACTCAGTAGAAGACCTGGAACACTCAGTAGAAGACCTGGAACACTCAGTAGAAGACCTGGAACACTCAGTAGAAGACCTGAAACACTCAGTAGAAGACCTGGAACACTCAGTAGAAGACCTGGAACACTCAGTAGAAGACCTGGAACACTCAGTAGAAGACCTGGAACAATCAGTAGAAGACCTGGAACACTCAGTGGAAGATCTGGGGCTTTCGGTAGAACACCTGGGACACTCAATAGTAGACTTGGGGCACTTAGCAGTAAGACCTGGGGCACTCAGTGGAAGACCTAGGGCAGTGGTTCTCAAACCTGTCCTCAAGTACCCCCAACGGGCCATGTTTGCAGGTTTTTCTTTATCTTGCACAGGTGCTTTAAATCAGAGTCAATGGCTATAGCTATTTTATCTAAAAGAAATTCCCAAAACATGGCCTGTTGGGGGTACTTGAGGACAGGGTTGAGAACCACTGATCTAGGGCACTCAGTGGAAGACCAGGGACACTGAGTGGAAGACCAGGAACACTGCGTGGAAGACCAGAGACACTCAGTGGAAGACCTAGGGTGGGGGTAGGAAACCTGGGGCCTTCCAGCTGTTGTGGAACTACATTTCCAACGAGGCATTGCAAGGCTGGCAGTTACAATTACTCCCAAAGGCATGCTGGGACTTGTAGCTCTGCAACAGCTGGAGGGCCCCAGGTTGCCTACCCTTGACCTATGGCATTCAGTAGAAGACTTGGGACATTGAGAGCAAGACCTAGAGTGCTCAGTAGAAGACCTGAGATGCTCAGTAGAAGACCTGAGACACTCAGTAGAAGACCTGGAGCACTCAGTTGAAGACCAGGGACATTCAGTTGAAGACCTAGGGCACTCAGTTGAAGACCTTGGACACTCAGTTGAAGACCTTGGACACTCAGTTGAAGACCTTGGACACTCAGTTGAAGACCTTGGACACTCAGTTGAAGACCTTGGACACTCAGTTGAAGACCTTGGACACTCAGTTGAAGACCTTGGACACTCAGTTGAAGACCTTGGACACTCAGTTGAAGACCTTGGACACTCAGTTGAAGACCTTGGACACTCAGTTGAAGACCTTGGACACTCAGTTGAAGACCTTGGACACTCAGTTGAAGACCTTGGACACTCAGTTGAAGACCTTGGACACTCAGTTGAAGACCTTGGACACTCAGTTGAAGACCTGGGACACTCAGTTGAAGACCTTGGACACTCAGTTGAAGACCTGGGACACTCAGTTGAAGACCTGGGACACTCAGTTGAAGACCTGGGACACTCAGTTGAAGACCTGGGACACTCAGTTGAAGACCAGGGACACTCAGTTGAAGACCTTGGACACTCAGTTGAAGACCTGGGACACTCAGTTGAAGACCAGGGACACTCAGTTGAAGACCTGGGACACTAAGTTGAAGACCTTGGACACTCAGTTGAAGACCTTGGACACTCAGTTGAAGACCTTGGACACTCAGTAGAAGACTTGGGACACTCAGTTGAAGACCAGGGACACTCAGTTGAAGACCAGGGACACTCAGTTGAAGACCTGGGACACTCAGTGGAAGATCTGGGGCATTCAGTAGAAGACTTGAGACACTCAGTAGAAGATCTGGGGCACTAAGTGGAAGATTTGGGACACTCAGTGGAAGATCTGGGGCACTCAGTGGAAGATTTGGGACACTCAGTGGAAGATCTGGGGCACTCAGTAGAAGACTTGGGACACTCAGTGGAAGATCTGGGGCACTCAGTGGAAGATCTGGGGCACTCAGTGGAAGATTTGGGACACTCAGTGGAAGACCTTGGACAGGAAGTGAAAGACCTGGAGCACTCAGAGCTATATAAATGTATAATTATAATAATAGTGTGTATCTGATGAAGGGGATATTAAAGTGCAAGCTCCTATGGTGCAGACTGATATAATTGTTTTCCTTATTCTCTGAAAAGTCGGTCGGAACACGTCTGCACGGACTGTAAATGAGTACAATACGCTGCAACGGCTTTCGTTAAAAGATTCAACAATAGAGAAAAGATTACAACCCTCTTAAGTCCAATAAACACGCATTTTGCATCTCATAAATTGGATCAGACGGAGACATTTCGTCTTTCTCGGCGGCGGTTAGCGTGCGTCCATCTGGAAAAAATGCGATGGGCTTCTAGATTTATCAGCGGACCCAAACTGCCAAGGACGGAGTCGCGGTGACAAAATGGAGGTCGAGCGAACCCCCTGTTGGTTCCGTCTCCTTCTCTCGCCGTGTTTAGATTCTGCTCTTGGCCAGATAAGTTTATTTACGGCACTGGATCACGTCTAATCTCTCGCACTGCGACAGGACCATGTAAACACTTTCCTCAACTGCAACATTTGTCAGTGTGACCCAGATATCGCTGTATTTATGGAGTGTCATGCGGGCTTCGGTGCTGTGGTCGTCATGGCGATGGAATGCGGCGTTAGATAACCTACACTGCCGTTTTCCAAAGTGCTGAGCTGGCAACATTAAGACTCAATAATTGTGCCATCCTAAAAAGAGGCCAAAGAGACAATTCTTAAAAAAAAAACAAAAAAAAAATAATAATAATAATAAATAAAAAATATATATAGATATATTCATGTATTTATTTATATATTAAATATATATATATATATAATGAGGATCTTAATTTTCTTAATTTCTAGTAAAAGTGATAAAAATAGAGATTAAGGATGATTAGGAGTGAAGGATAAAAAACATTTTTTAATGACTTATTAAATTATTATTATGATGAATTATTAATTATGACTTATTAAAATCTAATTTTCTAATTTTATATTTAAAATATTTATCTGTGTCACCTTTAAAATATCAAGTCTAGATACATTTCTGACATGTCACTATATATACAGCAACCGTATCATTTTTTTGGGGGGGGGAACACTTTGTATCATTGAAAAGTCATCTTTGAGCCCCAATCCAGGTACTATATGCCTAGGCTGAGCTGATGTCATCAATCTGCTGCAGGCAGGAGGAAGCATTTCCTCAGTCCCTTCTGCCCCAGTGATCAGTTTGCAACTTTGTATCTTTGTAGCAAGCAGCGAGCTGGCCCTGGATGATGCCTGAACGAGGATGGTGCTGTCCTTCTGGGGAGGAAAGTAATTATTTTGTTATGTAACAAACCAATGAGGACTGAAAGCCATGTGGGATTTATGATGAGGATCCTCCGACAGTCCACAGCGTCCATCGAACGATTCTACGATCATTATTGGTCGGCTCCTGAATAGATATCGGGGGACAAATCCCGCCATGGGAACTCTGCAGATATTTGCAATGTTAACCAACAATTCCCCCTTCCATCTCCTCACATAGATTTATAGATTTGCCCACCACCCAGGTTTCCTCTTTTTCCTATAAAAAAAAAATAAAATACAATAATATATATATAAATGTATGTATGTACAGATATACATCTATATATAGAAAGATTTCATGCAGCCCCACTGCATGGGGCAAAAATTTGCCCGGAGTTGGCCTTTAAAGCAAAAGCCAAAAACAAGATAAAAATAACCCAAATAAAGATAAAATAGAACAATCCGCTTTACTACAGTATTCACTTTCAATCCAGAATTATTCCCACAATTTTTTCTGCCACTAGATGTCCTCAGTGTGATGACCATTCCTCAGAGCCTATTGGACCCCCTCCCCCCCCCATACTGTGACCGGACAGTGAAAAGGAGAAGCAGCACAGTGATCGGCTCTGTCACTCTGCTCTCTCCTCCAATCAGCATGCTTCTTGTCAGCCCATGAACTGATACTTGTGCTGCTTCCTCTTGTCACACTCCAGCCCAGCTGTGCAGAGACTGACAACAGATCACCAGGACAAATATAGAGGGTGACTCCACCCGAGTGAGGGGGGGGGGGGAGACACAGACAGCAATAAAAACCTGACAGAGGGGCACTCACGTTGGGAAGTGGTGAGGTCAGGATCCTTCATGGGAAAGTCCATGTACAGGCAGCTCCTGGGAGGGGGAGGAGGGGAGGGGGGGCGTCTCATGATCATGGTGAAGCCTCTGCTGTACAATGTATGGAACATCTACATCTGTTACCAATTATAATGAGAGTTGTGGTCGGGGGAGGGGAGGCCTTTGCTGCACGTTTGATGAAAAGCAGAATTACTCTTTAAGCCAATCAGAGTTGCTGGAAAACCTAGAAGAGGAAATGGGGCCATCATCTATCTAGTCCTCCATCCATCATCTATCCAGTCCTCCATCCATCATCTATCTAGTCCTCCATCCATCATCTATCTAGTCCTCCATCCATCATCTATCCAGTCCTCCATCATCTATCCAGTCCTCCATCCATCATCTATCCAGTCCTCCATCATCTATCCAGTCCTCCATCCATCATCTATCCAGTCCTTCATCCATCATCTATCCAGTCCTCCATCATCTATCCAGTCCTCCATCATCTATCCAGTCCTCCATCCATCATCTATCTAGTCCTCCATCCATCATCTATCTAGTCCTCCATCCATCATCTATCCAGTCCCCCATCCATCATCTATCTAGTCCTCCATCCATCATCTATCTAGTCCTCCATCCATCATCTATCTAGTCCTCCATCCATCATCTATCCAGTCCCCCATCCATCATCTATCCAGTCCCCCATCCATCATCTATCTAGTCCTCCATCCATCATCTATCTAGTCCTCCATCCATCATCTATCCAGTCCCCCATCCATCATCTATCTAGTCCTCCATCCATCATCTATCTAGTCCTCCATCCATCATCTATCCAGTCCCCCATCCATCATCTATCCAGTCCCCCATCCATCATCCATCTAGTCCTCCATCCATCATCTATCTAGTCCTCCATCCATCATCTATCCAGTCCCCCATCCATCATCTATCTAGTCCTCCATCCATCATCTATCTAGTCCTCCATCCATCATCTATCCAGTCCCCCATCCATCATCTATCTAGTCCCCCATCCATCATCTATCCAGTCCTCCATCATCTATCCAGTCCTCCATCCATCCATCATCTATCCAGTCCTCCATCATCTATCCAGTCCCCCATCCATCATCTATCTAGTCCTCCATCCATCATCAATCCAGTCCTCCATCCATCATCTATCCAGTCCTCCATCCATCCATCATCTATCCAGTCCCCCATCCATCATCTATCCAGTCCCCCATCCATCATCTATCCAGTCCCCCATCCATCATCAATCCAGTCCTCCATCCATCATCTATCCAGTCCTCCATCCATCCATCATCTATCCAGTCCCCCATCCATCATCTATCCAGTCCTTCATCCATCATCTATCCAGTCCTCCATCATCTATCCAGTCCTCCATCATCTATCCAGTCCTTCATCCATCATCTATCCAGTCCTCCATCATCTATCCAGTCCTCCATCATCTATCCAGTCCTCCATCCATCATCTATCTAGTCCTCCATCCATCATCTATCTAGTCCTCCATCCATCATCTATCCAGTCCCCCATCCATCATCTATCCAGTCCTCCATCATCTATCCAGTCCTCCATCCATCATCTATCCAGTCCTCCATCATCTATCCAGTCCTCCATCCATCATCTATCCAGTCCTTCATCCATCATCTATCCAGTCCTCCATCATCTATCCAGTCCTCCATCATCTATCCAGTCCTCCATCCATCATCTATCTAGTCCTCCATCCATCATCTATCTAGTCCTCCATCCATCATCTATCCAGTCCCCCATCCATCATCTATCTAGTCCTCCATCCATCATCTATCTAGTCCTCCATCCATCATCTATCTAGTCCTCCATCCATCATCTATCCAGTCCCCCATCCATCATCTATCCAGTCCCCCATCCATCATCTATCTAGTCCTCCATCCATCATCTATCTAGTCCTCCATCCATCATCTATCCAGTCCCCCATCCATCATCTATCTAGTCCTCCATCCATCATCTATCTAGTCCTCCATCCATCATCTATCCAGTCCCCCATCCATCATCTATCCAGTCCCCCATCCATCATCCATCTAGTCCTCCATCCATCATCTATCTAGTCCTCCATCCATCATCTATCCAGTCCCCCATCCATCATCTATCTAGTCCTCCATCCATCATCTATCTAGTCCTCCATCCATCATCTATCCAGTCCCCCATCCATCATCTATCTAGTCCCCCATCCATCATCTATCCAGTCCTCCATCATCTATCCAGTCCTCCATCCATCCATCATCTATCCAGTCCTCCATCATCTATCCAGTCCCCCATCCATCATCTATCTAGTCCTCCATCCATCATCAATCCAGTCCTCCATCCATCATCTATCCAGTCCTCCATCCATCCATCATCTATCCAGTCCCCCATCCATCATCTATCCAGTCCCCCATCCATCATCTATCCAGTCCCCCATCCATCATCAATCCAGTCCTCCATCCATCATCTATCCAGTCCTCCATCCATCCATCATCTATCCAGTCCCCCATCCATCATCTATCCAGTCCTTCATCCATCATCTATCCAGTCCTCCATCATCTATCCAGTCCTTCATCCATCCATCATCTATCCAGTCCCCCATCCATCATCTATCCAGTCCTCCATCATCTATCCAGTCCTTCATCCATCATCTATCCAGTCCTCCATCATCTATCCAGTCCTTCATCATCTATCTAGTCCTCCATCCATCATCTATCTAGTCCTCCATCCATCCAGTCCCCCAACCATCATCTATCTAGTCCTCCATCCATCATCTATCCAGTCCCCCATCCATCATCTATCTAGTCCTCCATCCATCATCAATCCAGTCCTCCATCCATCATCAATCCAGTCCTCCATCCATCATCTATCCAGTCCCCCATCCATCCATCCATCATCTATCCAGTCCCCCATCCATCCATCATCTATCCAGTCCTCCATCATCTATCCAGTCCTCCATCCATCCATCATCTATCCAGTCCTCCATCATCTATCCAGTCCCCCATCCATCATCTATCTAGTCCTCCATCCATCATCAATCCAGTCCTCCATCCATCATCTATCCAGTCCTCCATCCATCCATCCATCCATCATCTATCCAGTCCCCCATCCATCCATCATCTATCCAGTCCTCCATCATCTATCCAGTCCTCCATCCATCCATCATCTATCCAGTCCTCCATCATCTATCCAGTCCTCCATCCATCCATCATCTATCCAGTCCTCCATCATCTATCCAGTCCCCCATCCATCATCTATCTAGTCCTCCATCCATCATCAATCCAGTCCTCCATCCATCATCTATCCAGTCCTCCATCCATCCATCATCTATCCAGTCCCCCATCCATCATCTATCCAGTCCCCCATCCATCATCTATCTAGTCCTCCATCCATCATCAATCCAGTCCTCCATCCATCATCTATCCAGTCCTCCATCCATCCATCATCTATCCAGTCCCCCATCCATCATCTATCCAGTCCTTCATCCATCATCTATCCAGTCCTCCATCATCTATCCAGTCCTTCATCCATCCATCATCTATCCAGTCCCCCATCCATCATCTATCCAGTCCTCCATCATCTATCCAGTCCTTCATCCATCATCTATCCAGTCCTCCATCATCTATCCAGTCCTTCATCATCTATCCAGTCCTTCATCCATCATCTATCCAGTCCTCCATCATCTATACAGTCCTTCATCCATCATCTATCCAGTCCTCCATCCATCCATCATCTATCCAGTCCTCCATCCATCATCTATTCAGTCCCCCATCCATCATCTATCCAGTCCTTCATCCATCATCTATCCAGTCCTCCATCATCTATCCAGTCCTTCATCCATCATCTATCCAGTCCTCCATCCATCACCTATCCAGTCCTCCATCGATCATCTATCCAGTCCTCCATCCATCATCTATCCAGTCCTCCATCGATCATCTATCCAGTCCTCCATCCATCATCTATCCAATCCTCCATCCATCATCTATCCAATCCTCCATCCATCATCTATCCAGTCCTCCATCCATCCATCCATCCATCATCTATCCAGTCCTCCATCCATCATCTATCCAGTCCTCCATCCATCATTTATCCAGTCCTCCATCCATCATCTATCCAATCCTCCATCCATCATCTATCCAGTCCTCCATCCATCCATCCATCCATCATCTATCCAGTCCTCCATCCATCATCTATCCAGTCCTCCATCCATCATCTATCCAGTCCTCCATCCATCATCTATCCAGTCCCCCATCCATCATCTATCCAGTCCTTCATCCATCATCTATCCAATCCTCCATCCATCATCTATCCAGTCCTCCATCCATCCATCCATCCATCATCTATCCAGTCCTCCATCCATCATCTATCCAGTCCTCCATCCATCATCTATCCAGTCCTCCATCCATCATCTATCCAGTCCTCCATCCATCATCTATCCAGTCCTTCATCCATCATCTATCCAGTCCTCCATCATCTATCCAGTCCTTCATCCATCCATCATCTATCCAGTCCCCCATCCATCATCTATCCAGTCCTCCATCATCTATCCAGTCCTTCATCCATCATCTATCCAGTCCTCCATCATCTATCCAGTCATTCATCCATCATCTATCCAGTCCTCCATCATCTATACAGTCCTTCATCCATCATCTATCCAGTCCTCCATCCATCCATCATCTATCCAGTCCTCCATCCATCATCTATTCAGTCCCCCATCCATCATCTATCCAGTCCTTCATCCATCATCTATCCAGTCCTCCATCATCTATCCAGTCCTTCATCCATCATCTATCCAGTCCTCCATCCATCATCTATCCAATCCTCCATCCATCATCTATCCAATCCTCCATCCATCATCTATCCAGTCCTCCATCCATCCATCCATCCATCCATCATCTATCCAGTCCTCCATCCATCATCTATCCAGTCCTCCATCCATCATCTATCCAGTCCTCCATCCATCATCTATCCAGTCCTCCATCCATCATCTATCCAGTCCTCCATCCATCATCTATCCAGTCCCCCATCCATCATCTATCCAGTCCTTCATCCATCATCTATCCAGTCCTTCATCCATCATCTATCCAATCCTCCATCCATCATCTATCCAGTCCTCCATCCATCATCTATCCAGTCCTCCATCCATCCATCATCTATCCAGTCCTCCATCCATCATCTATCCAGTCCTCCATCCATCATCTATCCAGTCCTCCATCCATCATCTATCCAGTCCTCCATCCATCATCTATCCAGTCCTCCATCCATCATCTATCCAGTCCTCCATCCATCATCTATCCAGTCCTCCACCCATCATCTATCCAGTCCCCCATCCATCATCTATCCAGTCCTCCATCCATCATCTATCCAGTCCCCCATCCATCATCTATCCAGTCCCCCATCCATCATCTATCCAGTCCTCCATCCATCCATCCACCCATCATCTATCCAGTCCTCCATCCATCCATCATCAATCCAGTCCTCCATCCATCATCTATCCAGTCCTCCATCCATCATCTATCCAGTCCTCCATACATCCATCATCTATCCAGTCCTCCATACATCCATCATCTATCCAGTCCTCCATCCATCATCTATCCAGTCCTCCATCCATCATCTATCCAGTCCTCCATCCATCATCTATCCAATCCTCCATCCATCATCTATCCAGTCCTCCATCCATCCATCATCAATCCAGTCCTCCATCCATCATCTATCCAGTCCTCCATCCATCCATCATCTATCCAATCCTCCATCCATCATCTATCCAGTCCACCATCCATCATCTATCCAGTCCACCATCCATCATCTATCCAGTCCTCCATCCATCATCTATCCAGTCCTCCATCCATCATCTATCCAGTCCTCCATACATCCATCATCAATCCAGTCCTCCATCCATCCATCATCAATCCAGTCCTCCATCCATCATCTATCCAGTCCTCCATCCATCCATCATCTATCCAATCCTCCATCCATCATCTATCCAGTCCACCATCCATCATCTATCCAGTCCTCCATCCATCCATCATCTATCCAGTCCTCCATCCATCCATCCAGTCCTCCATCCATCATCTATCCAGTCCTCCATCCATCATCTATCCAGTCCTCCATCCATCATCTATCCAGTCCTCCATCCATCATCTATCCAATCCTCCATCCATCATCTATCCAGTCCTCCATCCATCCATCCATCCATCCATCCATCATCTATCCAGTCCTCCATACATCCATCATCAATCCAGTCCTCCATCCATCCATCATCAATCCAGTCCTCCATCCATCATCTATCCAGTCCTCCATCCATCCATCATCTATCCAATCCTCCATCCATCATCTATCCAGTCCTCCATCCATCATCTATCCAGTCCTCCATCCATCATCTATCCAGTCCTCCATCCATCATCTATCCAGTCCTCCATCCATCATCTATCCAGTCCTCCATCCATCATCTATCCAGTCCCCCATCCATCATCTATCCAGTCCTCCATCCATCCATCCACCCATCATCTATCCAGTCCTCCATCCATCCATCATCAATCCAGTCCTCCATCCATCATCTATCCAGTCCTTCATCCATCATCTATCCAGTCCTTCATCCATCATCTATCCAGTCCTTCATCCATCATCTATCCAGTCCTTCATCCATCATCTATCCAATCCTCCATCCATCATCTATCCAGTCCTCCATACATCCATCATCTATCCAGTCCTCCATCCATCATCTATCCAGTCCTCCATCCATCATCTATCCAGTCCTCCATCCATCCATCATCTATCCAGTCCTCCATCCATCATCTATCCAGTCCTCCATCCATCATCTATCCAGTCCTCCATCCATCATCTATCCAGTCCTCCATCCATCATCTATCCAGTCCTCCATCCATCATCTATCCAGTCCTTCATCCATCATCTATCCAGTCCTTCATCCATCATCTATCCAATCCTCCATCCATCATCTATCCAGTCCTCCATCCATCCATCATCTATCCAGTCCTCCATCCATCATCTATCCAGTCCTCCATCCATCATCTATCCAGTCCTCCATCCATCATCTATCCAGTCCTCCATCCATCATCAATCCAGTCCTCCATCCATCATCTATCCAGTCCTCCATACATCCATCATCAATCCAGTCCTCCATCCATCCATCATCAATCCAGTCCTCCATCCATCATCTATCCAGTCCTCCATCCATCCATCATCTATCCAATCCTCCATCCATCATCTATCCAGTCCACCATCCATCATCTATCCAGTCCTCCATCCATCATCTATCCAGTCCTCCATCCATCCATCATCTATCCAGTCCTCCATCCATCATCTATCCAGTCCTCCATCCATCATCTATCCAATCATCCATCCATCATCTATCCAGTCCACCATCCATCATCTATCCAGTCCTCCATCCATCATCTATCCAGTCCTCCATCCATCATCTATCCAGTCCTCCATCCATCATCTATCCAGTCCCCCATCCATCATCTATCCAGTCCTCCATCCATCCATCATCTATCCAGTCCTCCATCCATCATCTATCCAGTCCTCCATCCATCATCTATCCAGTCCTCCATCCATCATCTATCCAGTCCTCCATCCATCATCTATCCAGTCCTCCATCCATCATCAATCCAGTCCTCCATCCATCATCTATCCAGTCCTCCATACATCCATCATCAATCCAGTCCTCCATCCATCCATCATCAATCCAGTCCTCCATCCATCATCTATCCAGTCCTCCATCCATCCATCATCTATCCAATCCTCCATCCATCATCTATCCAGTCCACCATCCATCATCTATCCAGTCCTCCATCCATCATCTATCCAGTCCTCCATCCATCCATCATCTATCCAGTCCTCCATCCATCATCTATCCAGTCCTCCATCCATCATCTATCCAGTCCTCCATCCATCATCTATCCAGTCCTCCATCCATCATCTATCCAGTCCTCCATCCATCATCTATCCAATCATCCATCCATCATCTATCCAATCCTCCATCCATCCATCATCTATCTAGTCCTCCATCCATCATTCCAAGATCACCACTTTGGATTACAATGATGATCTGGATGAACCGTCAGATTTTTCGCGGACGTTTGTCACGTGATCAATAATTGCTGTGATTGGCTGGTTGGCCGGTACCTCAAGGCTGCGCCGAATGAATTTCAGTATTTCTGCCTCACAGAATATTTATCCACCGAAACAAAAATGAAAGAAGAAAACATCTTGTCTGTAGGAGAAGAGAAGAGCGCTCTACCAGCTGCACCGCACATGTCTGGCCCCCCGCCGGAAACCCAAGAGATTGTTATTTACAATTCCTGTGTGCGTCCCAAAGACGGGAAATCTACCTACTGTCACCTATAGCAACCCTCCACCTCCCGTCCCAACTTATCATGTGACCGCCAGGAGAAGAGAGTTATAGAGGAAGGAGCAGAGTCCTCCAGCAGAGCAGAGTAATTCAGGAGAGGAGAGTTATAGAGGAAGGAGCAGAGTCCTCCAGCAGAGCAGAGTAATTCAGGAGAGGAGAGTTATAGAGGAAGGAGCAGAGTCCTCCAGCAGAGCAGAGTAATTCAGGAGAGGAGAGTTATAGAGGAAGGAGCAGAGTCCTCCAGCACAGTATTTCAGGAGAGGAGAGTTATACAGGAAGGAGCAGAGTCCTCCAGCACAGTATTTCAGGAGAGGAGAGTTATACAGGAAGGAGCAGAGTCCTCCAGCAGAGCAGAGTAATTCAGGAGAGGAGAGTTATAGAGGAAGGAGCAGAGTCCTCCAGCAGAGCAGAGTATTTCAGGAAAGGAGAGTTATAGAGGAAGGAGAGGAGTCCTCCAGCAGTGCAGAGTATTTCAGGAGAGGAGAGTTATAGAGGAAGGAGCAGAGTCCTCCAGCAGAGCAGAGTAATTCAGGAGAGGAGAGTTATAGAGGAAGGAGCAGAGTCCTCCAGCAGTGCAGACTATTTCAGGAGAGGAGAGTTATAGAGGAAGGAGCAGAGTCCTCCAGCAGTGCAGAGTATTTCAGGAGAGGAGAGTTATAGAGGAAGGAGCAGAGTCCTCCAGCAGAGCAGAGTATTTCAGGAGAGGAGAGTTATACAGGAAGGAGCAGAGTCCTCCAGCGGTGCAGAGTATTTCAGGAGAGGAGAGTTATACAGGAAGGAGCAGAGTCCTCCAGTAGAGTAATTCAGGAGAGGAGAGTTATAGAGGAAGGAGCAGAGTCCTCCAGCAGTGCAGACTATTTCAGGAGAGGAGAGTTATAGAGGAAGGAGCAGAGTCCTCCAGCAGTGCAGAGTATTTCAGGAGAGGAGAGTTATAGAGGAAGGAGCAGAGTCCTCCAGCAGTGCAGAGTATTTCAGGAGAGGAGTGTTATAGAGGAAGGAGCAGAGTCCTCCAGCAGTGCAGAGTATTTCAGAAGAGGAGAGTTATAGAGGAAGGAGCGGAGTCCTCCAGCAGTGCAGAGTATTTCAGGAGAGGAGAGTATTTCAGGAGAGGAGAGTTATAGAGGAAGGAGCAGAGTCCTCCAGCAGTGCAGAGTATTTCAGAAGAGGAGAGTATTTCAGGAGAGGAGAGTTATAGAGGAAGGAGCAGAGTCCTCCAGCAGTGCAGAGTATTTCAGAAGAGGAGAGTATTTCAGGAGAGGAGAGTTATAGAGGAAGGAGCAGAGTCCTCCAGCAGTGCAGAGTATTTCAGAAGAGGAGAGTATTTCAGGAGAGGAGAGTTGGATACTCATCGCTGGTTTTATACACGGAGTGTGGGTGAAGAGGACACAGCTGCTCTATAGACACATAAGTGCATTGCCGGCCTCTGGGGTTGGAAGGGTTAATGGGTCTCATTTAGAGGATGGAGCCGCCTTCCTGTTTGAAGTTGGGAACATGTGGTGGAGATGAGAAGCAGAGTCATCCTCACTCCACGGCGAGGAGCCCCGGAGGTTACCAGGATCTGCAGGGATTGGGCAACCAGAAAGGACCATTTAGAAACCTCATCAGCTGACCGGACTGTGTTGTAAATGTTCTGAGGTTTATTGCACAACCTTAACGGCAGTTATTAAAAGTTACAGTAAAGAGGAAGCTCCACCCAAAGCTGATATTTCAGGGTTTGCTGTTGCTGGAGAGTTTGAATCACCTGGACCTTTCTTGCACTTGGGGTTCCTGGTGAGAAAAGCGACCCAGCCGCCTGCATTCCCTGCAGTCTGCATCCTAGCAACCAATGAATGTGTGCAGCCAAGCTGCCTGCTTCCTAGCATCCAATAATGCAGTGCAGCCTAGTGCCTTTCTTCCTAGCAACCAATGATGTTGTATGTTTCAGCCGCCTGGGTACTAGCAACCAATGACCATGTGCAGCCCAGCTACTTGTTTCCTAGCAACCAATGATAATGTGCAGCCCAGCCACCTGCGTCCTAGCAACCAATGACTGTGTGCAGCCCTGCCACCTTCTTCCTAGCAACCAATGACCAAGTGCAGCCCTCCTGCCTGTGTCCTAGCAACCAGTGACCATGTGCAGACCAGCCTCCTGATTCCTAGCAAAAAGTACTGCTGGTGCTCAACAGGTGTTACCAAGCCTTTCAACTCCAAATCCTAACTTAAAAAACGCATTGAAAATGCACATCAATAAAAATTGTCAGGGCACAAAGCAAAGTGCACATTGACACATGACAATGCTCCTACCTATAGCTACAAAACATGGCACCTCTATAAATTGGTGGTACTCAATATTCCAGACACAAGGGCGTGGCACTCTTAGGCCTCATGCACACAGAGCTTAAAAAACGTCCCTTTTACAGACGTTGAGCGATCTTATTTTTTTAGCCTAAAAAGCTCCTGTATATAAGTCTATGTGTCGGGACGCACACAGGAGGCGTTTACAGGCTGAAAAGAAAACCCACCAAAGTTACGCTCAGGAAAGGAGCCGACGAGCAGGAAAAATGCGAGACGCTCCTAAATGCTAGAAACGTCCCGTGTTTGAGCGTTAAAGCATTCCAGTGGCCAGAATAAAATAATGGAATGAATTAACACTCAAACGCCTGATGTGCCTAAAAGCACCGAAACGCATGTGCAATACCCGGCTCTCACCGCATTTTGTAAGCAGCATTTTTCCCGCCAGGAGTTCTGGTGCTGAACAGACACCCGGCGTGCAAAGGGCCTTCAAATACTCAGTAGCATTGAAGTATTGAACCTGTAATGCCAGTTGAGACAAACCCTTGTGTCTATTCAAATACCGGATGTTGGAGATCATCGGAGTGATCCCGGACGAGCCCCCACATAACTGGAGATTCTGCAGGAGCTCAATCAGAAGCCTTGTTTATATATATATACAGAGGGGGAAATAACGATCGTCTCCCCCGCAGATTGTGTAAGTTTTGCCCCCTTACATAGAAATGAAGGGTCTATAATTTTTATAATAGGTGTATTTTATATGATAGAGACAGAATATCAACCAAAAATCCAGAAATATCACACAATACAAATGTTATAAATGGAGTAAAATACGTATTTGATCCCCAACCAACAATAATTCTCCCCCCCCCAGACTGGCTACAGGAGGTGATAATGTGGTATATATATGGAGTATATAGAGAGTGTATATAGTATATATGGAGTATATAGAGAGTGTATATAGTATATATGGGGGGTATATATGGAGTATATAGAGAGTGTATATAGTATATATGGGGGGTATATATGGAGTATATAGAGAGTGTATATAGTATATATGGGGGTATATATGGAGTATATAGAGAGTGTATATAGTATATATGGGGGTATATATGGAGTATATAGAGAGTGTATATAGTATATATGGGGGGTATATATGGAGTATATAGAGAGTGTATATAGTATATATGGGGGGTATATATGGAGTATATAGAGAGTGTATATAGTATATATGGGGGTATATATGGAGTATATATAGAGTGTATATAGTATATATGGGGGGTATATATGGAGTATATAGAGAGTGTATATAGTATATATGGAGTATATAGAGTGTATATAGTATATATGGAGTATATAGAGGGTGTATATAGTATATATGGGGGGTATATATGGAGTATATAGAGAGTGTATATAGTATATATGGGGGGTATATATGGAGTATATAGAGAGTGTATATAGTATATATGGGGGGTATATATGGAGTATATAGAGAGTGTATATAGTATATATGGGGGGTATATATGGAGTATATAGAGAGTGTATATAGTATATATGGGGGGTATATATGGAGTATATAGAGAGTGTATATAGTATATATGGGGGTATATATGGAGTATATAGAGAGTGTATATAGTATATATGGGGGTATATATGGAGTATATAGAGAGTGTATATAGTATATATGGGGGTATATATGGAGTATATATAGAGTGTATATAGTATATATGGGGGGTATATATGGAGTATGTAGAGAGTGTATATAGTATATATGGGGGTATATAGAGAGTGTATATAGTATATATGGGGGGTATATATGGAGTATATAGAGAGGGTATATATGGAGTATATAGAGGGTGTATATAGTATATATGGGGGGTATATATGGAGTATATAGAGAGTGTATATAGTATATATGGGGGGTATATATGGAGTATATAGAGGGTGTATATAGTATATATGGGGGTATATAGAGAGTGTATATAGTATATATGGAGTATATAGAGGGTGTATATAGTATATATGGGGGTATATATATGGAGTATATAGAGAGTGTATATAGTATATATATGGGGGGTATATATGGAGTATACACAGACACTACAGTAGGTCCTCATGTGGTACACAGATTAGTCCTGTCAATGTAAGAAGGTTCTTCTAATGACAACTCGTTATGTGTATAAAAGACACCTGTCCACAGAATCTCTTCCATCCAATCCTCACCATCATGGGGAAGAGCAAAGATCTGTCAGAGGACGTCGGGGAGAAGATTGGAGACCTGCACAAGGCTGGAATGGGCTACAAGACCATCAGCAAGAAGCTTGGTGAGGAGGAGACAAGTGTTGGACGATTATTCACAAATGGAAGAAATAAAAAATATCCATCAATTGTCCTCAGTCTGGAGCTCCATGGAAGATTTCTCCTCATGGGGTGAGGATGGTCATGAGAAAAGTGAGGGATCCGCCCAGAACTACATGGGAGGAGCTTGTGAAGGATCTCAAGGCAGTTGGGACCTCAGTCACCAAACAAACCATTGGTACCACAATACACCACCATGGATTGAAATCCTGCAGCCCCCGCAAGGTCCCTCCTCAGGAAGACACATGGAGAGGAACGTCTGAAGTCCACCAATCAACATCTAATGATTCAGAGAAGGAGAAAGTTCTGTGGTCAGAGGAGACCAAAATTCAGATCTTTGGCCTCAACTCGACTCGCCGTGTTTGGAGGAAGAAAAATGGTGACTATGACCCCAAGAACATCATCCCTACAGTCACACATCATCCCTACAGTCACATCATCCCTACAGTCACACATCATCCCTACAGTCACACATCATCCCTACAGTCACATCATCCCTACAGTCACACATCATCCCTACAGTCACACATCATCCCTACAGTCACACACCATCCCTACAGTCACACACCATCCCTACAGTCACACACCATCCCTACAGTCACATCATCCCTACAGTCACACATCATCCCTACAGTCACATCATCCCTACAGTCACACATCATCCCTACAGTCACACATCATCCCTACAGTCACACACCATCCCTACAGTCACATCATCCCTACAGTCACACATCATCCCTACAGTCACATCATCCCTACAGTCACACATCATCCCTACAGTCACACATCATCCCTACAGTCACACATCATCCCTACAGTCACACATCATCCCTACAGTCACACATCATCCCTACAGTCACACATCATCCCTACAGTCACACCATCCCTACAGTCACACATCATCCCTACAGTCACATCATCCCTACAGTCACACCATCCCTACAGTCACACATCATCCCTACAGTCACACACCATCCCTACAGTCACATCATCCCTACAGTCACACATCATCCCTACAGTCACACATCATCCCTACAGTCACACACCATCCCTACAGTCACACACCATCCCTACAGTCACACATCATCCCTACAGTCACACACCATCCCTACAGTCACACATCATCCCTACAGTCACACACCATCCCTACAGTCACATCATCCCTACAGTCACACACCATCCCTACAGTCACACACCATCCCTACAGTCACATCATCCCTACAGTCACACATCATCCCTACAGTCACACACCATCCCTACAGTCACACATCATCCCTACAGTCACACACCATCCCTACAGTCACACACCATCCCTACAGTCACACATCATCCCTACAGTCACATCATCCCTACAGTCACACATCATCCCTACAGTCACATCATCCCTACAGTCACACACCATCCCTACAGTCACACACCATCCCTACAGTCACACATCATCCCTACAGTCACACATCATCCCTACAGTCACATCATCCCTACAGTCACACACCATCCCTACAGTCACACATCATCCCTACAGTCACACACCATCCCTACAGTCACACACCATCCCTACAGTCACACACCATCCCTACAGTCACACACCATCCCTACAGTCACACATCATCCCTACAGTCACACATCATCCCTACAGTCACACATCATCCCTACAGTCACACATCATCCCTACAGTCACACACCATCCCTACAGTCACACATCATCCCTACAGTCACACACCATCCCTACAGTCACACATCATCCCTACAGTCACACATCATCCCTACAGTCACACATCATCCCTACAGTCACACATCATCCCTACAGTCACACACCATCCCTACAGTCACATCATCCCTACAGTCACACACCATCCCTACAGTCACATCATCCCTACAGTCACATCATCCCTACAGTCACACATCATCCCTACAGTCACATCATCCCTACAGTCACACATCATCCCTACAGTCACACATCATCCCTACAGTCACACATCATCCCTACAGTCACACATCATCCCTACAGTCACATCATCATCCCTACAGTCACATCATCCCTACAGTCACATCATCCCTACAGTCACATCATCCCTACAGTCACACATCATCCCTACAGTCACATCATCCCTACAGTCACATCATCCCTACAGTCACATCATCCCTACAGTCACACACCATCCCTACAGTCACACATCATCCCTACAGTCACACATCATCCCTACAGTCACACATCATCCCTACAGTCACACATCATCCCTACAGTCACACATCATCCCTACAGTCACACATCATCCCTACAGTCACACATCATCCCTACAGTCACACCCCATCCCTACAGTCACACACCATCCCTACAGTCACACATCATCCCTACAGTCACACATCATCCCTACAGTCACACATCATCCCTACAGTCACATCATCCCTACAGTCACATCATCCCTACAGTCACACATCATCCCTACAGTCACACCCCATCCCTACAGTCACACATCATCCCTACAGTCACACATCATCCCTACAGTCACATCAACCCTACAGTCACACATCAACCCTACAGTCACACATCATCCCTACAGTCACACATCATCCCTACAGTCACACATCATCCCTACAGTCACACATCATCCCTACAGTCACACATCATCCCTACAGTCACACATCATCCCTACAGTCACACATCATCCCTACAGTCACACATCATCCCTACAGTCACACCCCATCCCTACAGTCACACACCATCCCTACAGTCACACATCATCCCTACAGTCACACATCATCCCTACAGTCACACATCATCCCTACAGTCACATCATCCCTACAGTCACATCATCCCTACAGTCACACATCATCCCTACAGTCACACCCCATCCCTACAGTCACACATCATCCCTACAGTCACACATCATCCCTACAGTCACATCAACCCTACAGTCACACATCAACCCTACAGTCACACATCATCCCTACAGTCACACATCATCCCTACAGTCACACATCATCCCTACAGTCACACATCATCCCTACAGTCACACATCATCCCTACAGTCACACATCATCCCTACAGTCACACATCATCCCTACAGTCACACACCATCCCTACAGTCACACATCATCCCTACAGTCACACATCATCCCTACAGTCACACACCATCCCTACAGTCACACATCATCCCTACAGTCACACACCATCCCTACAGTCACACATCATCCCTACAGTCACACACCATCCCTACAGTCACACACCATCCCTACAGTCACACATCATCCCTACAGTCACATCATCCCTACAGTCACACATCATCCCTACAGTCACATCATCCCTACAGTCACATCATCCCTACAGTCACATCATCCCTACAGTCACATCATCCCTACAGTCACACATCATCCCTACAGTCACATCATCCCTACAGTCACATCATCCCTACAGTCACACATCATCCCTAGAGTCACACGGGGGTGGAAACATGATGATTTGGGGTGTTTCTCTGATAAAGGTTCAGGTCGACTTTGCCGCATTGAGGGGCCAATGGGCGGGGCCATGTATTGTAAGATCTTGGAGGAGAACCTTCTTCCCTCATCCAGAACACTGAAGATGGGTCATGGATGGGTCTTCCAGCATGACAATCACCCAAAACATATCACCAAGGCAACAAAGGAGGGGCTCAAGAAGAAGCACATGAAGGTCATGGAGTGGCCTATCCAGTCTCCAGACCTTAATCCTATAGAAAATGTATGGAGGAGATGAAACTTCGAGTTGCCAAGAAACCTTAAAGCGGGATTCCGCCCAAAAAAATAAATACATTTTAAAGTCAGCAGCTACTAACACTGTAGCTGCTGACTTTAAATAAGTACTTACCTGTCCTGGGTGCCTGCGATGTCGGCCGCCCGAGGCCGACCCGTCCCTCGGCTCTCGGGTCGTGGCACCGCCATCCTAAGTAAGGGAAACAGGCAGTGGAGCCTTGCGGCTTCACTGCCAGTTTCCTACTGCGCACGCGCGAGCGGCGTGGCGCTCTGTTCTGTGAATGGCCCCCGTGGTGTTCTGGGAACACACACAGTTCCCAGAAGACAACGGGGCTGCTGACCGAGGAGAAGATCACACTGCGGAAGAGGAAGAGGCAGATTAGGAAGACTGCCTAACAACAAGGGTTTAGGTAAGTTTAAAAATGTTTTTTTTTTATTTTTTTTAGGATTTTTGGTGATTTTTTTTTTTTTCAGGGTGGCCTCCACTTTAAGGATTTATAGAAGATCTGTAAAGAAGAGTGGACCAAAATCCCTCCTGAGATGTGTGGAAACTGATCACCACCTACAAGAAACGTCTGACCTCTGTGATCACCAACAAGGGTTTCTCCACCAACTACTAAGGGGATCAAATACTTATTTTACTCCATTTATAACATTTGTATTGTGTGATTTTTCTGGATTTTTGAGTTATTTTGAGCAAATTTACACTGTTATACAAGCTGTACACTCACTACATTACATTGTAGACAAGTGTCATTTCTTCAGTGTTGTCACATGAAAAGATGGTTGGTTGTGTCCCCGCAGGAAGTGCCGGGATTGGGGTTGGTTGTGTCCCGCAGGAAGTGCCGGGATTGGGGTTGGTTGTGTCCCGCAGGAAGTGCCGGGATTGGGGTTGGTTGTGTCCCGCAGGAAGTGCCGGGATTGGGGTTGGTTGTGTCCCGCAGGAAGTGCCGGGATTGGGGTTGGTTGTGTCCCGCAGGAAGTGCCGGGATTGGGGTTGGTTGTGTCCCGCAGGAAGTGCCGGGATTGGGGTTGGTTGTGTCCCGCAGGAAGTGCCGGGATTGGGGTTGGTTGTGTCCCGCAGGAAGTGCCGGGATTGGGGTTGGTTGTGTCCCGCAGGAAGTGCCGGGATTGGGGTTGGTTGTGTCCCGCTGAGGCGCACACATTGCACAATCCTTCAGGTTGATTTACAGGAAGAAATTAACATTCCTGCCGCTCTTAGGAAATTTTCCTGCTGTACATCAACCCCGAGGTGTTCAGTAAATGTGGAATGACACAGCGAGGAAGAGCGAAACCGTCCGGAGAGCGAGCCGAGGGGCGCAACACACCCGACGTTCATCGACTAATCTTACCTATTGCACCACTTGCCTTTCCTATTAGATTGTAAGCTCTTAGGGGCCAGATCTGCCCTGGTGATATTGTATTCTAACCTTTCCATTATATTGTAAAGCGTTGTGCAAAACTCCGGACACTTTATAAATCTCCTATAATAAAATCTTCCACAAGGTGACCCCCATAATACATCACAAGTCAGGAATCTTCACCCCGAGAAATAATTATCCCGTCATCTGATCCCCCCGAGTAATATTGTCACCGACTGATAATAAAGTCTACAAGAGATTTATATTCATCCCGGAGATGAGAGAAAACTTCTACAGAATACCATATTTTTCTGTATCAATAATCTCCAACCCTGAACTACCAGCTAACCCCAATCTCCAAACGTCATCTTCACCCCAACTCCCGTACCCCGACTCACCCCAAATCCTCCACCCCAACTCCCGTACCCCGACTCACCCCAAATCCTCCACCCCGATTCCCCCACCCCGACTCACCCCAACTCCTCCACCTCGACTCCCTCACCCCGACTCACCCCAAATCCTCCACCCCGACTCTCATACCCCGACTCCTGTACCCCGACCCCTCCACCCCGACTCCCATACCCCGACTCACCCCGACTCCCGTACCCCGACTCACCCCAAATCCTCCACCCCAACTCCCCCACCCCGACTCACCCCAACTCCTCCACCTCGACTCCCTCACCCCGACTCACCCCAAATCCTCCACCCCAACTCCCATACCCCGACTCACCCCAAATCCTCCACCCCAACTCCTGTACCCCGACCCCTCCACCCCGACTCCCATACCCCAACTCCCGTACCCCGACTCCCCCACCACGACTCCTCCACCCCGACTCACCCCGACTCCCCCACCACGACTCCCCCACCCCGACCCCTCCACCCCGACTCCCGTACCCCGACTCCCATACCCCGACTCACCCTGACTCCCATACCCCGACTCACCCCGACTCCCGTACCCCGACTCCCCCACCACGACTCCCCCACCACGACTCCCCCACCACGACTCCCCCACCACGACTCCCCCACCACGACTCCCCCACCACGACTCCCCCACCACGACTCCCCCACCACGACTCCCATACCCCGACTCCCATACCCCGACTCCCATACCCCGACTCCCCCACCCCGACTCCTCCACCCCAACTCCTCCACCCCTACTCCCCCACCCCGACTCCCCCACCCCGACTCCCCCACCACGACTCCCCCACCCCGACTCCCACACCCCGACTCCCACACCCCGACTCCCACACCCCGACTCCCACACCCCGACTCCCACACCCCGACTCCCACACCCCGACTCCCATACCCCGACTCCCCCACCCCAACTCCCCCACCCCAACTCCTCCACCCCTACTCCCCCACCCCAACTCCTCCACCCCTACTCCCCCACCGTGACTCCTCCACCCCGACTCACCCCGACTCCCCCACCACGACTCCCCCACCCCGACTCCCCCACCACGACTCCCGCACCCGACTCCCCCACCCCAACTCCTCCACCCCGACTCCCCCACCCCGACTCCCCCACGCCGACTCCTCCACCCCGACTCCCTCACCCCGACTCCTCCACCCCGACTCCCTCACCCCGACCCCCCCCCCCGACTCCCTCACCCCAACTCCCTCACCCCGACTCCTCCACCCAGACTCCCCCACCGCAACTCCTTCACCCCAACTCATGCACCCCGACTCCCCCACCCCGACTCCCGCACCCCGACTCCTCCACCCCAACTCCCGCACACCGACTCCCGCACCCCAACTCCTGCACCCCGACTGCTGCACCCCGACTCCAACCCCTCAACTCCCGTACCCCGATTCCCCCACCCCGACTCTCCTTCACCCTGACTCCTCCACCCCGACTCTCCTTCACCCTGACTCCTCCACCCCGACTAACCCCACAGTTAAAATGGCTGCAGCCAGACTCAGTGGAGGGAGATTTCTGCCATGTACAGAATCCCAGTATATATAAAATAATATGCAAAGTGGTTGGAGGGAAGCTTCAGAGTGGCAAAGATGTTTTTATTACAAATGATGAGAGAAGACTGCAGTTCCTCCTTTAACCTTCACAAATTCCCGGTGTCACTAATATCGCACATTCATTACCAGGACTTTTCAGCTGACATACGTTCGATGCACCAAGAAATTGGCACCCAAATCATGGCGATTGTATATTTGCGGTCACTAGAGGGCAGCGCAGCTCCAGTGTAAACTCAGGATGACGAATGACAGAATCGCATTACGGCGTTTATCTATGAGAAGTGACAGCGAGTGACGGGAAGCAGCTCCCCTTATCACTGTCACCTTCATATTTGTCACCAGAGAGAGGCGCAGACTTCCCTACAAGAGATTGGACAACACTCAGCGCACATTCCGTCCCCATCATCCAATCTTATCACGCCATTACATAACGCCGCGTACAATGTACCCACAGACAGTCACCACTGCAGATTAACCCTTCCACTCCCAAGGCGGCAGATCGAATTTTACTTTTATTTAAAGCATTGTATGGCGTTGTATTGTAAATTCTGATGGGATGAAAGGAATCGCCATCACATTTATCATTTATTTCTGACTAAGCAGAAGATATATTTGTATCATATTGTCTCCAAATACTATTTATACTTCATTGGACGATCGCTCTCTGTTCATCCTCCAATCCTTGGAAGTGACAAACTTATCTGACCAACCATCTGCAGATCAATGAATGTCACCAAATGGGAATTCATAGACTTTATCTGGCCAGGTGCCCCTCCCCCACCTTCAGAATGTAGAAATTCTATTACAAGACAGACCCGAGCCAATCACAATTCACCATGTTCTCCATTGTTCTCCATTGTTCTCCATTGTTCTCCCTGCTTGTATAAGAAAATCTGTCAGCTCCCCTGGGGGATTGCAATGGGTACACGGCTCCCTCCAGGGGATTGGGATGGGTACACAGCTCCCCCCCGGGGGATTGGGACGGGTACAGAGCTCCCCCCGGGGGATTGGGATGGGTACACAGCTCCCTCCGGGGGATTGGGATGGGTACACAGCTCCCCCTGGGGGATTGGGATGGGTACACAGCTCCTGGGGGGATTGGGATGGGTACACAGCTCCCCTGGGGGATTGGGATGGGTACACGGCTCCCCCGGGGGATTGGGATGGGTACACGGCAGCTCCACCCCGGGGGATTGGGAGGGGTACACAGCTCCCCCCGGGGATTGGGATGGGTACACAGCTCCCCCCCCGGGGGATTGGGATGGGTACACAGCTCCCCCCGGGGGATTGGGATGAGTACACAGCTCCCCCGGGGGTTTGGGATGGGTACACGGCTCCCCTGGGGGGTTTGGGATGGGTACACAGCTCCCCCCCGGGGGATTGGGATGGGTACACAGCTCCCCCCAGGGATTGGGATGGGTACACAGCTCCCCCCGGGGGATTGGGATGGGTACACAGCTCCCTCCGGGGGATTGGGATGGGTACACAGCTCCCCCGGGGGATTGGGATGGGTACACAGCTCCCCTGGGTGATTGGGATGGGTACACAGCTCCCCCCCGGGGGATTGGGATGGGTACACAGCTCCCCTGGGTGATTGGGATGGGTACACAGCTCCCCCCCGGGGGATTGGGATGGGTACACAGCTCCCCCCCGGGGGATTGGGATGGGTACACAGCTCCCCTGGGTGATTGGGATGGGTACACAGCTCCCCCCGGGGATTGGGATGGGTACACAGCTCCCCCCGGGGGATTGGGATGGGTACACAGCTCCCCCTGGGGGATTGGGATGGGTACACAGCTCCCCCCGGGGATTGGGATGGGTACACAGCTCCCCTGGGGGATTGGGATGGGTACACAGCTCCCCTGGGGGATTGGGATGGGTACACAGCTCCCCTGGGGGATTGGGATGGGTACACAGCTTCCCCGGGGGATTGGGATGGGTACACAGCTCCCCCCGGGGGATTGGGATGGGTACACAGCTCCTGGGGGGATTGGGATGGGTACACAGCTCTTGGGGGGATTGGGATGGGTACACAGCTCCCCATGGTGATTGGGATGGGTACACAGCTCCCCCCGGGGGATTGGCATGGGTACACAGCTCCCCTGGGTGATTGGGATGGGTACACAGCTCCCCCCGGGGATTGGGATGGGTACACAGCTCCCCTGGGGGATTGGGATGGGTACACAGCTTCCCCGGGGGATTGGGATGGGTACACAGCTCCCCCTGGGGGATTGGGATGGGTACACAGCTCCCCCCGGGGATTGGGATGGGTACACAGCTCCCTCTGGGGGGATTGGGATGGGTACACAGCTCCCCTGGGGGATTGGGATGGGTACACAGCTCCCTTCGGGGGATTGGGATGGGTACACAGCTCCCTCTGGGGGATTGGGATGGGTACACAGCTCCCTCTGGGGGATTGGGATGGGTACACAGCTTCCCCGGGGGATTGGGATGGGTACACAGCTCCCTCTGGGGGATTGGGATGGGTACACAGCTTCCCCGGGGGATTGGGATGGGTACACAGCTCCCTCCGGGGGATTGGGATGGGTACACAGCTCCCTCTGGGGGATTGGGATGGGTACACAGCTCCCTCTGGGGGATTGGGATGGGTACACAGCTCCCTCTGGGGGATTGGGATGGGTACACAGCTCCCTCTGGGGGATTGGGATGGGTACACAGCTTCCCCGGGGGATTGGGATGGGTACACAGCTTCCCCGGGGGATTGGGATGGGTACACAGCTTCCCCGGGGGATTGGGATGGGTACACAGCTCCCCCCGGGGATTGGGATGGGTACACAGCTCCCTCCGGGGGATTGGGATGGGTGCACAGCTTCCCCGGGGGATTGGGATGGGTACACAGCTCCCCCCGGGGATTGGGATGGGTACACAGCTTCCCCGGGGGATTGGGATGGGTACACAGCTCCCCCCGGGGATTGGGATGGGTACACAGCTCCCCCCGGGGATTGGGATGGGTACACAGCTTCCCCGGGGGATTGGGATGGGTACACAGCTTCCCCGGGGGATTGGGATGGGTACACAGCTCCCCCCGGGGATTGGGATGGGTACACAGCTCCCTCCGGGGGATTGGGATGGGTACACAGCTCCCCCCGGGGGGATAGATTGTAAGCTCCTTTGGTGGCGGTGTGATGTCATCATTACATTTAATACCAGAAAAAGATACAAATTATAAAACAAAACAAAAAATTCTTCATTGTAAATAAAAGTTACATTTATCCCAAAACCTGCAACATGTAACAGGTGTGATGGGGACAGATTCCTCTCTACCACTCGGCGGGGGCAGGGAAGGGTCATCCGTGAAGGTCGGTGACCGGCTGATGGGATATTTCGGGCAATGATGTCATTTGACGTCCAGATCTCATTGGCTGAGAAGGAAACGCGTCAAAATGGATCAGGAATTCCAAATCCGCAACACTGGAAGGATGGATGGATGGACGGATGGATGGAAGGATGGATGGATGGACGGATGAATGGATGGATGGATGGGTGGATGGATGAATGGATGGATGAATGGACGGATGGATGGATGGACAGAAGGACGGATGGATGGATGGACAGAAGGACGGATGGATGGATGGATGGACAGAAGGACGGATGGATGGAAGGACGGATGGATGGATGGATGGATGGAAGGACGGATGGATGGATGGACGGAGGGACGGATGGACAGAAGGACAGAAGGACGGAGGGACGGATGGACGGAGGGACGGATGGATGGACAGAAGGACAGAAGGACGGAAGGACGGATGGATGGATGGATGGACAGAAGGACGGATGGATGGATGGATGGACAGAAGGACGGATGGATGGAAGGACGGATGGATGGATGGATGGATGGATGGGATGGACGGAGGGACGGATGGATGGACAGAAGGACGGATGGATGGATGGATGGACAGAAGGACGGATGGATGGAAGGACAGAAGGACGGATGGATGGATGGATGGATGGACAGAAGGACAGAAGGATGAATGGATGGATGGATGGACGGAGGGACGGATGGATGGACAGAAGGACGGATGGATGGATGGATGGATGGACGGAGGGACGGATGGATGGACGGAGGGACGGATGGATGGACAGAAGGACAGAAGGATGGATGGATGGATGGATGGACGGAGGGACGGATGGATGGACAGAAGGACGGATGGATGGATGGATGGATGGACGGAGGGACGGATGGATGGATGGATGGAAGGACGGAAGGACGGATGGATGGATGGATGGACGGAGGGACGGATGGATGGATGGATGGACGGAGGGACGGATGGATGGATGGATGGAAGGACAGAAGGACGGAAGGATGGATGGACGGAAGGATGGATGGATGGACGGAGGGACGGATGGATGGAAGGACAGAAGGACAGAAGGACGGAAGGATGGATGGACGGAGGGACGGATGGATGGATGGATGGACGGAAGGACGGATGGATGGATGGACGGATGGATGGATGGACGGACGGATGGAAGGACAGAAGGACAGAAGGACGGAAGGATGGATGGACGGAGGGACGGATGGATGGATGGATGGACGGAAGGACGGATGGATGGATGGACGGATGGATGGATGGACGGAGGGACGGATGGATGGATGGATGGACGGAGGGACGGATGGATGGATGGATGGACAGAAGGACGGATGGATGGACAGAGGGACGGATGGATGGATGGACGGAGGGACGGATGGATGGATGGATGGACGGAAGGACGGATGGATGGATGGACGGATGGATGGATGGACGGAGGGACGGATGGATGGATGGATGGACGGAGGGACGGATGGATGGATGGATGGACAGAAGGACGGATGGATGGACAGAGGGACGGATGGATGGACGGAGGGACGGATGGATGGATGGATGGATGGAAGGACAGAAGGACAGAAGGACGGAGTGACGGATGGATGGACAGAAGGACGGATGGATGGATGGATGGACGGATGGATGGATGGATGGATGGACGGATGGATGGATGGATGGATGGATGGACGGAGGGACGGATGGATGGACAGAAGGACGGATGGATGGATGGATGGATGGATGGACAGAAGGACGGAGGGACGGATGGATGGACGGATGGACAGAAGGACGGAGGGACGGATGGACGGAGGGACGGATGGACGGATGGAAGGACAGAAGGACAGAAGGACGGAGGGACGGATGGACGGAGGGACGGATGGATGGATGGAAGGACAGAAGGACAGAAGGACGGAGGGACGGATGGATGGATGGACGGACGGAGGGACGGATGGATGGATGGACAGAAGGACGGATGGATGGATGGATGGATGGATGGACGGATGGACGGATGGACGGAGGGACGGATGGATGGACGGAGGGACGGATGGATGGATGGATGGACGGATGGACGGAGGGACGGATGGATGGACGGAGGGACGGATGGATGGATGGATGGACGGATGGACGGATGGAAGGACAGAAGGACAGAAGGACGGAGGGACGGATGGACGGAGGGACGGATGGATGGATGGAAGGACAGAAGGACAGAAGGACGGAGGGACGGATGGATGGATGGACGGATGGATGGATGGATGGATGGATGGAGGGACGGATGGATGGATGGACAGAAGGACGGATGGATGGATGGACGGATGGATGGATGGATGGATGGATGGACGGATGGACGGATGGATGGACGGAGGGATGGATGGATGGATGGATGGATGGATGGACGGATGGACGGATGGATGGACGGATGGACGGAGGGACGGATGGACGGAGGGACGGATGGATGGACGGAGGGATGGATGGATGGATGGAAAGACAGAAGGACAGAAGGACGGAGGGATGGATGGATGGAAGGACAGAAGGACAGAAGGACGGAGGGACGGATGGATGGATGGACGGATGGATGGATGGATGGATGGATGGAGGGACGGATGGATGGATGGACAGAAGGACGGATGGATGGATGGACGGATGGATGGATGGATGGATGGATGGACGGATGGACGGATGGATGGACGGAGGGATGGATGGATGGATGGATGGATGGATGGACGGATGGACGGATGGATGGACGGATGGACGGAGGGACGGATGGACGGAGGGACGGATGGATGGACGGAGGGATGGATGGATGGATGGAAAGACAGAAGGACAGAAGGACGGAGGGATGGATGGATGGAAGGACAGAAGGACAGAAGGACGGAGGGACGGATGGATGGATGGACGGATGGATGGATGGATGGATGGATGGAGGGACGGATGGATGGATGGACAGAAGGACGGATGGATGGATGGACGGATGGATGGATGGATGGATGGACGGATGGACGGATGGATGGACGGAGGGATGGATGGATGGATGGATGGATGGATGGACGGATGGACGGATGGATGGACGGATGGACGGAGGGACGGATGGACGGAGGGACGGATGGATGGACGGAGGGATGGATGGATGGATGGAAAGACAGAAGGACAGAAGGACGGAGGGATGGATGGATGGATGGATAGATGGACGGATGGATGGATGGACAGAAGGACGGATGGATGGATGGATGGACGGAGGGATGGATGGATGGACGGAGGGATGGATGGAAAGACAGAAGGACAGAAGGACGGAGGGACGGATGGATGGATGGATAGATGGATGGATGGACAGAAGGACGGCAGGTGCTGTGCGTCTATTTATAGGATTTCAGCGATGGGATGTGGGCGGCACTCGGTGACCACAAAACAAATTCAGCGCTGGGACCAGTTCGGCATTTTTTAAATCTGCTGTTTAGATACAAAGTGCGTTTATTTATGCAAACAGGTGGGAGGAGCTTCACTACGACATCACCTAAACGCATGTGACATCGGCTTTGCCTGCGTTTTGGTCGTCTCCTATAATAAGTCGCACTCCAGGCATGCTGAAACAATGTGCCAACCAATGACTGACGCGGCATTCACAAAAGACAGACGGTCGCACTGATTGGTCAAACTGCAATAACGTTTGAGGCTTAAGTGCACCTAAGGCATGCTAAAGTGGCCTTTCATTTTGTGTTATTATGTCATTTCAGCATGCCTTAAGTACTCCTTAAGTGACATTTTGCGGGTTCAACAAGATCTTTCTGATAGGTAATAACATTTTATATAGAGAGGTCACCGGCCAATGGAAGACTCTCACTGCAATCACACAATACAGACAATCACTCTGATTGGTCAAGCTGCATCTAAGGATCATTAAAGTGCACTGAATGTGTGCTAAAGTGGCCTTTCATTTTCCTTTTTTTTTATGCCATTATTGCATGCCTAAGGTGTTATTATTATCCTTAAGTGATATTTTGCACGGACATTCACCGGGTTTTTTAAAAATACAAAAACATTTTCTAGGCAGATTTCATCAGATGAGTGACGCGGCATTCACAGACAATCGCCCTGATTGGTCAAGCTGCAACTCCATTCAGGGCTCGTTAAAGTGCACATAAAGCATGCTAAAGTGGCCTGTTTTTAAAAAATTAACTTATTTATTTATTTTTATCATGTAATTTTTAGCATGCTTTAAGTGATGTCGGGGATTCCTTAAGTGATATTCTGCGTTCAACAAATCCTTCCGAAATATAACACTTTATATAACAAAGTCACCTGCCATTAGGTTCCTGACGCCAGGCAAAGCGCACCTAAGGCATGCTGAAGTGGCCTCTTTTATTTCTTTATTGTGGGTATCGGGGGACATATTGAGATTTATTTATTTCGATCGTGTCATGATAAGACTATGAAGCATTCCTTAAGTGGGATTTTGCATGTCCCTCTGACATATAATATCTTTTTATAGGTGGGCTGAGAATCGATCGCTGACGCTTCAATCCTACGACACGGACGATCGCTCATTAAAGTGCACTTAGGGCATGCTAAAGTGGCCTTTCGACTTTTTTTTTTTTTTGCCTTCAGCATATTAGTGTGGGTGAATTATAGTTATGGAGACATCCAGATACAGCACAAGCCGACAATGACAGCTGGTCGGTAACGATGTCACCCACATAGAGAGGAGCGCACGGCGAGGTCGGGGGAGAGGGGGAAGTTTGAACATTTTTGTTTTACATTTTAGTAATAATCCTCCAAAAGAAAACACGGTACCCCGAAGTCGCAGCTCTGCAGAAAGGTGCCCTGGCACCGTTCGGCATGCCCCTCCCCAGCGCGTGGCGGGCGCACTATAACGCGCGGTCAACCCCCCCCCCCCCCCCCACCACATGCCTGCGGAATTGTTTGCAAACTTTCCAAACTCGCTGTTTTCCATCTAATGAGGCTGATTGAGGCTGCGGTAGGAAGTGGTTTGTGCTTCTCCAGAGAACGTTATTGAAAGAGCGCGCATGCCGCCAAGAACTCGCCGCCTGAAGCGCCCCCCCCCCCCCCTCCCCCGATACCGGCTGCCTGTGACAGGAGGAGGGCAAGCTGTCAGATCTGCAGTGCGGGGAGGAAGGGGTTAATTAAAAGGGACAGTCCTTTAAAATAAATAAATGATTTCCAGCTTAGAGTTCATTCTAAGATATCACTGGAGGAGATTTACAAAACCTGGAGAGTGCAGAATCCGGTGCGGCTGGGAATGGGAGCCAATCGGCTTCTAGCGTCAGTTTGTTCTATTAAGCTTTGACAATAAAACCTGGAAGCTGATTGGCTGCCTTGCAGAGCTGCACCGCATTCTGCACTCTCCGGTCTTAGTAAATCATCTCCAGTATCTCCAATGGAAGCGCTGGGGGGGCGCCGCTGCATCGGCGCCGGGAAGGTCGGGAAGATTCTGCCTTTGCATGGAAAACAGCGGAGAGATTTTATCGCTTACAGCAAAGTCTCTCCCACTGACGCCGCGCTCGGGCGCTGCGCACATTTCTGTACTTCGGATTCTAACGGCGCCCCCCCCTCCCACCCCTGGTCACATCTGGGAACGTGCGCCTTTTCTGTGCTGCGATTTATCAAAAGGGTCCCCGAGCGTTTCCCACACTATTAAAAAAGGAATGGGCCGCCCCGTACGCGACGCGTGGACATGCACGCAAGTTGGACTCCCGTTGCGCGCCATTCGTGGTCGATTATCCGTAACAAAATTCTCCCCCCTTAAATCTTCAATCTTCTGTTACATTTAAAAAAAAGGGCGACTGCAGAACGTCTTCGGCTCCAATCACACTTGTCAGGTTGTCAGGCGACTTTGAACACTAAAGTCACATGACAAGTCGCCCCCCTTCCCCCCCCCCGTTGTGTTTCAATGACAATCGTTCAAATAGGTGCGACCGTAAGACACAGCGACTATTAAAAAACGGTTCCTGCGCTACTTCGGTGCGACTTGAGTGCCACAGACTGCAAAGTCAACCCTCAACAGTCGCATGAAAGTCGCACATAATTGTTATCAATTATCACCGATCAAAGCCAAAGTCGCATCCAAGTCGCTTCAGAGCTGCACAAATGTGAATGGAGCCTTAAGCCGACCATACACCATCCAATCTGATTGTACAATCTCTGTAAAACCTCCGTCATCAAACCGACACAATCCATTCAATTTGTATCAAATCGGGGGAGCCCTTCCGCTACGGACCGATATAACGGTGGCCATACATGCTTCGATTTTATTATCCGATCGACGGTCGATTGAATCAAACCGATCAAATCCACAAACGATTGAACAACCATGCCCACCCTTTCCGATCGATCTAGACTGGATTCGATCAAGCTGAGTTGAGCGGCCAGGGCAGAAATATATTGATTATTTTCTATCGATCGGCAGCCCTCAAATGCTTTGTTCATGAACTCAATGACATTTCAATCGATCAGATTAAGAGGCTGACAACAGTAACTTACACCCGTCTCTGACAACTATCAATGGAGACCCGTTTCTCTGTGCGCATCGGAACGATCAAATGGGTTGTCTACTTTGTATTGATTGATCGGAAAAAAGAAGTTGATCGTTTACTAGAAGCACATATGGTCACCATAAAGGAGATTGTACAATCAGGTTGTACAGTGTGTGGGCAGCTTCCCAAAAATGTTTTTTTTTTTTTTTTTAAGTGTGAGATCTTTCAAGTCGCATTCTCGTTTCTGTTATTGGTATTAACGATCGATTTTACATCTATGTGACATCATACAGTGCGGGGGAAGACACTGGCATCCCCATCATCAATAAGCGGGCTCAGTGGGGATCAGTCGTGGAGCACCGGGGTCCTCCATCCAAATCCCAACCAAGACACCGGCTGCATGGAGTTTGCATGCCCCCCCCGGCTTGTATGTGTTTCCCCCCACACTCCCTGGTAGGTCGATCAGATCCTGACTAACGTGGCCGTAGTCTGGGGACCTTAATCCGGCCATACACAACATATTACAGCACCGGGGTCCTCCGTCCAAATCCAAACCAAGACACCGGCTGCATGGAGTTTGCATGCCCCCCCCCCCCCCCGGGCTTGTGGTCATACACTGTACAATCGATTGACCAAAACGATAGAATATAAAAGGACAGATCCATACAATCTGTATCCAATCAGACAGACCCTTGTAAGAGAGATTGTACAATCAGATTGTACGGGTATGATCAGCCTTAGATTGTCAGCTCCTGAGGTCAGTATGTACATTGCTGGCTCTATATAATACAATAATAAATAAAATGCAGGGCACCGGGCGACCCTTTGTAGGTACGATCGACCACTCTGGCTGCGGCGGCTAAAATCTCGAGTCGTTTTACAAAAAAAATTATTATTATTTTTTTAGCAGAGGTTTTTCCCCGTATGTGTCCTGCGAATATCACAATAATAAAAGTGTCGATCGTCCCACAGACAGACGGACGAACGGACGAACGGTCGGCGGCGGTTGGCGTCCTACCTGTTCTGAACTTGCTCCGGATCAGTAGGGAATGTTCCGATCCCAATAGAGTCATGATGTTCCTTTAGTCACAATTCCAAGGTGGGAAAGGAGACAAGACCACCGTGAGGAGGAGAGAGAACGCCACATCCAACGATCGTTCTCCGGTCCCCCCTTGGCTCAGCGGACGGTGGGATCCTTGGGAGGAGAATTTGGTCCCATCAATCTCTGACCTTGTATGAGAGGCGAATGTTCTGCCTTCAGCTGTGCTGGAATAATTATGTGCCTCCTCCCAGAGCCGCCTCCTCCCCCTCCCCGGGTACTTCGATCGCTCAGCTCCCAGCTGATGTCATTGTCTAGTAGGAAACATCAAGAGGGATCTCCCCCCCCCCCCCGATCATCATCGGAGGAGGGGTCCCAACCAAAAACTTCCAGCCAATCACCTTCTAGCATTGGGCTTGGCGATCAGATCGTCCCCAGGACACTGTGTCTTCACCGGGGAGGAAGTGACCCAACCTCCTAAGAAGTGACCCAACTTCCTAATACCTCCTAATAAATACCCCCCAATACCTCCCAATACCCCCCGATACCTCCCGATACCTCCCAATACCCCCCGATACCTCCCGATACCTCCCGATACCCCCCGATACCTCCCGATACCCCCCGATACCTCCCGATACCTCCCGATACCTCCCAATACCCCCCGATACCTCCCGATACCCCCCGATACCTCCCGATACCTCCCGATACCTCCCAATACCCCCCGATACCTCCCGATACCTCCCGATACCTCCCAATACCCCCCGATACCCTCCGATACCTCCCAATACCCCCCGATACCTCCCGATACCCTCCGATACCTCCCAATACCCCCCGATACCCTCCGATACCTCCCAATACCCCCCGATACCCTCCGATACCTCCCAATACCCCCCGATACCTCCCGATACCTCCCAATACCCCCCGATACCTCCCGATACCTCCCGATACCTCCCAATACCCCCCGATACCCTCCGATACCTCCCAATACCCCCCGATACCTCCCGATACCTCCCAATACCCCCCGATACCTCCCGATACCTCCCGATACCCCCCGATACCTCCCGATACCCCCCGATACCTCCCGATACCTCCCGATACCTCCCAATACCCCCCGATACCTCCCGATACCTCCCGATACCTCCCAATACCCCCCGATACCCTCCGATACCTCCCAATACCCCCCGATACCTCCCGATACCCTCCGATACCTCCCAATACCCCCCGATACCCTCCGATACCTCCCAATACCCCCCGATACCCTCCGATACCTCCCAATACCCCCCGATACCTCCCGATACCTCCCAATACCCCCCGATACCTCCCGATACCTCCCGATACCTCCCAATACCCCCCGATACCCTCCGATACCTCCCAATACCCCCCGATACCTCCCGATACCTCCCAATACCCCCCGATACCCCCCAATGCCCCCCGATACCTCCCGATACCCCCCAATATCTCCCAATACCCCCCGATACCCTCCGATACCCCGATACCTCCCAATACCCCCCAATACCCCCCCGATACCGCCCAATACCTCCCAATACCCCCCGATACCCCCCGATACCTCCCAATTCCCCCCAATACCCCCCGATACCCCCCGATACCTCCCAATACCCACCAATACCCCCGATACCTCCCAATACCTCCTGATACCCCCAATACCCTCCGATACCTCCCAATACCTCAGAATAAATACCTCCTAATACCCCCCAATACCTCCTAATACCCCCCAATACCTCCTAATACCTCCTAATACCCCCCGATACCTCCCAATACCTCCTAATAAATACCGACAGACGCAGGACCCCGAACATCGCAGACAGACGCAGGACCCCGACCATCGCAGACAGACGCAGGACGCCGACCATCGCAGACAGATGCAGGACCCCAACCATCGCAAACAGACGCAGGACGCTGACCATCGCAGACAGACGCAGGACCCCGACCATCGCAGACAGACGCAGGACCCCGACCATCGCAGACAGACGCAGGACCCCGACCATCACAGACAGACGCAGGACCCCAACCATCGCAGACAGACGCAGGACCCCAACCATCGTAGACAGACACAGGACGCCGACCATTGCAGACAGACGCAGGACGCCGACCATCGCAGACAGACGCAGGACCCCGACCATCGCAGACAGACGCCAAACATCACAGACAGACGCAGGACCTCGACCATCGCAGACAGACGCAGGACCCCGACCATCACAGACAGACGCAGGACCCCGACCATCACAGACAGACGCAGGACCCCAACCATCGCAGACAGACGCAGGACCCCAACCATCGTAGACAGACACAGGACGCCGACCATTGCAGACAGACGCAGGACGCCGACCATCGCAGACAGACGCAGGACCCCGACCATCGCAGACAGACGCCAAACATCACAGACAGACGCAGGACCTCGACCATCGCAGACAGACGCAGGACCCCGACCATCACAGACAGACGCAGGACACCGACCATCGCAGACAGACGCAGGACCCCAACCATCGCAGACAGATGCAGGACCCCGACCATCGCAGACAGACGCAGGACGCCGACCATCGCAGACAGATGCAGGACGCCGACCATCGCAGACAGACGCAGGACCCCCCGACCATCGCAGACAGACACAGGACGCCGACCATCGCAGACAGACGCAGGACACGGACCATCGCAGACAGACGCAGGACCCCGACCATCGCAGTCAGACGCAGGACGCCGACCATCGCAGACAGACGCAGGACCCCGACCATCGCAGACAGACGCAGGACACCGACCATCGCAGACAGACGCAGGAAGTGACCCAACTTCCTAATACCTCCTAATACCTCCCAATACCTCCTAATACCTCCTAATACCCCCTAATACCTCCTAATACCCCCCGATACCTTCTAATACCTCCCAATACCCCCAATACCCCCAATACCTCCCAATACCTCCTAATACCCCCGATACCCCCGATACCTCCCAATACCTCCTAATGAATACCGACAGATGCAGGACCCCGACCATCGCAGAAAGACGCAGGACCCCGACCATCGCAGACAGACGCAGGACCCCGACCATCGCAGACAGACGCAGGACCCTGACCATTGCAGACAGATGCAGGACGCCGACCATCGCAGACAGACGCAGGACCCCGACCATTGCAGACAAACGCAGGACCCCGACCATCGCAGTCAGACGCAGGACCCCGACCATCGCAGTCAGACGCAGGACCCCGACCATCGCAGACAGACGCAGGACGCCGACCATCGCAGACAGACGCAGGAAGTGACCCAACTTCCTAATACCTCCTAATACCTCCCAATACCACCTAATACCTCCTAATACCCCCTAATACCTCCTAATACCCCCCGATACCTCCTAATACCTCCCAATACCCCCAATACCTCCCAATACCTCCCAATACCTCCTAATACCCCCGATACCCCCGATACCTCCCAATACCTCCTAATAAATACCGACAGATGCAGGACCCCGACCATCGCAGAAAGACGCAGGACCCCGACCATCGCAGACAGACGCAGGACCCCGACCATCGCAGACAGACGCAGGACCCCGACCATCGCAGACAGATGCAGGACGCCGACCATCGCAGACAGACGCAGGACCCCGACCATCACAGACAGACGCAGGACCCCGATCATCGCAGACAGATGCAGGACGCCGACCATCGCAGACAGACGCAGGACGCCGACCTTTGCAGAGCTGCCTGTGCATTGCTTAACCCTTCATCTGCCTATATTTCCCGGGTCCCCCCTCCCCCAATGACCCTTTCCACTATCATTTTATACCTTATATTATACCCTGTGACATCATCTCTGGGTCTCTGTGCTTCTCTATGAGATGCAGGCAGATCATGGCTGGTGGGAGGGGCACCCTGCTTCGGTACTCCTCCCAAGAGCCCTCAGTGGGAGGAGTTATGCAAATATCAGAATGCCTTGATAGGTGGATGGCAGATGGAGGAGTGGGTGTTCCTAGGTAGGTTGCATGTGTTGCTGAGCCTTTATGATTGGCAGAAATGAAGTCTAATAAATCAAAGGGGCGTGGCCTCATCACTGGGTCTCTGTGCTTCTCTATGCAATGCAGGCAGATCATGGCTGGTGGGAGGGGCCAGCAGAGTGCTGTACATAGAAAAAAAATCACAGCACTCTGCCTAAGTCCCCCCCCCCAAGAATCCTTAATTTAAGAATGCCTTGATAGGTGAATAGCAGAGGGGGGGGGGGGGGTGATTGTTCCTAGGCTGGCTATATTTCTATACATACCACCCTAGGTAACGCCCACATGTGAGGCTCGCCCTCCATGATTGGTAGAAATGAAATCTAACACATGAAAGGGGCGTGGCATCATTACTGGGGCTCTGTGCTTCTATATGAAATACAGGCAGATTGTGGCTGGTGGGAGGGGCCTCACATGGAAACCATCACAGCTCCCTCCTCTCAAGAGCCCTGATGCAAGCAGTGGGAGGAGTTATGTAAATATCACAATGCTGAATCTTAATCTGAAGATTAAGCATTGTGATATTTGCATAAATCCTCCCACTGCTTGCATCGGGGCTGAAGATTCAGCATTCAGACTGAGCTAGAGTGCTGTGATATTTTCTATGTACAGCACCCTGCCAGGCCCCTCCCACCAGACATGATCTGCCTGCATTGCATAGAGAAGCACAGAGACCCAGTGATAACTTAAAATGTCATGAAAATAAAAATCTTATCAGCACGTTGATGGGAGGGCAAAATATAGGCTTCAGCTTTAATGTTTAGTTCACGTTTTGTGTGTGTCGGGAATGTGCGTGCAGAGAAATGCACGTCACCATGCAGTTCAGTGCAGCACATTATAAAGAAAAGGGGTTGAGGCTTCTTTTCCTGCCTTTCTCATGGGTAGGGCAGCTCATTGCAATGAATAAGTTGCCCCATCTGGAGAAATACACAACCCTGGAGCCAATACACGACCCTGGAGAAAAACACGACCCTGGAGCCAATACACGACCCTGGAGCCAATACACGACCCTGGAGCCAATACACGACCCTGGAGGAATACACGACCCTGGAGAAATACACGACCCTGGAGAAATACACGACCCTGGAGAAATACACGACCCTGGAGCCAATACACGACCCTGGAGAAATACACGACCCTGGAGCCAATACACGACCCTGGAGAAATACACGACCCTGGAGCCAATACACGACCCTGGAGCCAATACACGACCCTGGAGCCAATACACCACCCTGGAGAAATACACGACCCTGGAGCCAATACACGACCCTGGAGCCAATACACGACCCTGGAGAAATACACGACCCTGGAGCCAATACACGACCCTGGAGCCAATACACGACCCTGGAGAAATACACGACCCTGGAGCCAATACACGACCCTGGAGCCAATACACGACCCTGGAGAAATACACGACCCTGGAGCCAATACACCACCCTGGAGCCAATACACGACCCTGGAGCCAATACATGACCCTGGAAAAATACACGACCCTGGAGCCAATACACGACCCTGGAGCCAATACACGACCCTGGAGCCAATACACGACCCTGGAGAAATACACGACCCTGGAGCCAATACACGACCCTGGAGCCAATACATGATCCTGGAGCCAATACACGACCCTGGAGCCAATACACGACCCTGGAGAAATACACGACCCTGGAGCCAATACACGACCCTAGAGCCAATACATGATCCTGGAGCCAATACACGACCCTGGAGCCAATACACGACCCTGGAGCCAATACACGACCCTGGAGCCAATACACGACCCTGGAGCCAATACACGCCCCTGGAGCCAATACACGACCCTGGAGCCAATACACGACCCTGGAGAAATACACGACCCTGGAGCCAATACACGACCCTGGAGCCAATACACGACCCTGGAGAAATACACGACCCTGGAGCCAATACACGACCCTGGAGCCAATACACGACCCTGGAGAAATACACGACCCTGGAGCCAATACACCACCCTGGAGCCAATACACGACCCTGGAGCCAATACATGACCCTGGAAAAATACACGACCCTGGAGCCAATACACGACCCTGGAGCCAATACACGACCCTGGAGCCAATACACGACCCTGGAGAAATACACGACCCTGGAGCCAATACACGACCCTGGAGCCAATACATGATCCTGGAGCCAATACACGACCCTGGAGCCAATACACGACCCTGGAGAAATACACGACCCTGGAGCCAATACACGACCCTAGAGCCAATACATGATCCTGGAGCCAATACACGACCCTGGAGCCAATACACGACCCTGGAGCCAATACACGACCCTGGAGCCAATACACGACCCTGGAGCCAATACATGACCCTGGAGCCAATACACGACCCTGGAGCCAATACATGACCTTGGAGCCAATACACGACCCTGGAGCCAATACACGACCCTGGAGCCAATACACGACCCTGGAGCCAATACATGACCCTGGAGCCAATACACGACCCTGGAGGAATACACGACCCTGGAGCAATACACGACCCTGGAGCCAATACACGACCCTGGAGCCAATACACGACCCTGGAGAAATACACGACCCTGGAGCCAATACATGACCCTGGAGCCAATACACGACCCTGGAGCCAATACATGACCCTGGAGCCAATACACGACCCTGGAGCCAATACACGACCCTGGAGCCAATACACGACCCTGGAGCCAATACACGACCCTGGAGCCAATACACGACCCTGGAGCAATACACGACCCTGGAGCCAATACATGACCCTGGAGCAATACACGACCCTGGAGCAATACACGACCTTAGAGCAATACACGACCCTGGAGAAATACACGACCCTGGAGAAATACACGACCCTGGAGCAATACACGACCCTGGAGAAATACACGACCCTGGAGCCAATACACGACCCTGGAGAAATACACGACTCTGGAGAAATACACGACCCTGGAGAAATACACGACCCTGGAAAAATACACGACCCTGGAGCCAATACACGACCCTGGAGCAATACACGACCTTAGAGCAATACACGACCCTGGAGAAATACACGACCCTGGAGCCAATACACGACCCTGGAGCCAATACACGACCCTGGAGCCAATACATGACCCTGGAGCCAATACACGACCCTGGAGAAATACATGACCCTGGAGAAATACACGACCCTGGAGCCAATACATGACCCTGGAGCCAATACACGACCCTGGAGAAATACGCGACACTGGAGAAATACACGACCCTGGAGCCAATACACGACCCTGGAGAAATACACGACCCTGGAGCCAATACATGACCCTGGAGCCAATACACGACCCTGGAGAAATACACGACACTGGAGAAATACACGACCCTGGAAAAATACATGACCCTGGAGCAATACACGACCCTGGAGCAATACACGACCCTGGAGCCAATACACGACCCTGGAGCCAATACACGACCCTGGAGAAATACACGACCCTGGAGCCAATACACGACCCTGGAGCCAATACACGACCCTGGAGCCAATACACGACCCTGGAGCAATACATGACCCTGGAGCCAATACACGACCCTGGAGCAATACACGACCCTGGAGCAATACACGACCCTGGAGAAATACACGACCCTGGAGAAATACACGACCCTGGAAAAATACACGACTCTGGAGAAATACACGACCCTGGAGCAATACACGACCCTGGAGAAATACACGACCCTGGAGAAATACACGACTCTGGAGAAATACACGACCCTGGAGAAATACACGACCCTGGAGAAATACACGACCCTGGAGCCAATACACGACCCTGGAGCAATACACGACCCTGGAGCCAATACATGACCCTGGAGCCAATACACGACCCTGGAGCAATACACGACCCTGGAGCAATACACGACCTTAGAGCAATACACGACCCTGGAGAAATACACGACCCTGGAGCCAATACACGACCCTGGAGCCAATACACGACCCTGGAGCCAATACATGACCCTGGAGCCAATACACGACCCTGGAGCCAATACACGACCCTGGAGCAATACACGACCCTGGAGCAATATGCGACCCTGAAGCAATACACGACCCTGGAGCAATACACGACCCTGGAGAAATACACGACCCTGGAGCAATACATGACCCTGGAGAAATACACGACCCTGGAGAAATAAACGACCCTGGAGCCAATACACGACCCTGGAGCCAATACACGACCCTGGAGAAATACACGACCCTGGAGCCAATACACGACCCTGGAGCCAATACACGACCCTGGAGAAATACACGACCCTGGAGAAATACACGACCCTGGAGCGAATACACGACCCTGGAGCAATACACGACCCTGGAGCCAATACACGACCTTAGAGCAATACACGACCCTGGAGCAATACACGACCCTGGAACCAATATACGACCCTGGAGCAATACATGACCCTGGAGAAATACACGACCCTGGAGCAAATACACGACCCTGGAGCAATACACGACCCTGGAGCCAATACACGACCTTAGAGCAATACACGACCCTGGAGCAATACAGGACCCTGGAGCCAATATACGACCCTGGAGCAATACATGACCCTGGAGCAATACAGGACCCTGGAGCCAATACACAACCCTGGAGAAATACACGACCCTGGAGCCAATACACGACCCTGGAGAAATACACGACCCTGGAGAAATACACGACCCTGGAGCAATACGCGACCCTGGAGCAATACACGACCCTGGAGAAATACATGAACCTAGAGCCAATACACGACCCTGGAGCCAATACACGACCCTGGAGCAATACATGACCCTGGAGAAATACATGAACCTAGAGCCAATACACGACCCTGGAGCAATACGCGACCCTGGAGAAATACACGACCCTGGAGCCAATACACGATCCTGGAGCCAATACACGACTCTGGAGAAATACACGACCCTGGAGCCAATACACGACCCTGGAGCAATACATGACCCTGGAGAAATACATGAACCTAGAGCCAATACACGACCCTGGAGCAATACGCGACCCTGGAGAAATACACGACCCTGGAGCCAATACACGATCCTGGAGCCAATACACGACTCTGGAGAAATACACGACCCTGGAGCAATACACGACCCTGAAGCCAATACACGACCCTGGAGCAATACACGACCCTGGAGAAATATGCGACCCTGGAGCCAATACACGACCCTGGAGAAATACACGACCCTGGAGCAATACGCGACCCTGGAGCAATACACGACCCTGGAGAAATACATGAACCTAGAGCCAATACACGACCCTGGAGCCAATACACGACCCTGGAGCCAATACATGACCCTGGAAAAATACACGACCCTGGAGCAATACACGACCTTAGAGCAATACACGACCCTGGAGCAATACAGGACCCTGGAGCCAATATACGACCCTGGAGCAATACATGACCCTGGAGCAATACAGGACCCTGGAGCCAATACACAACCCTGGAGAAATACACGACCGTGGAGCCAATACACGACCCTGGAGCAAAACATGACCCTGGAGCAATACATGACCCTGGAGCCAATACACGACCCTGGAGAAATACACGACCCTGGAGAAATGCATGACCCTGGAGCAATACGCGACCCTGGAGCAATACACGACCCTGGAGAAATACATGAACCTAGAGCCAATACACGACCCTGGAGCCAATACACGACCCTGGAGAAATACACGACCCTGGAGCCAATACACGACCCTGGAGCCAATACACGACCCTGGAGCCAATACACGACCCTGGAGAAATACACGACCCTGGAAAAATACACGACCCTCGAGCCAATACACGACCCTGGAGCCAATACATGACCCTGGAAAAATACACGACCCTGGAGCCAATACACGACTCTGGAGAAATACACGACCCTGGAGCCAATACATGATCCTGGAGCCAATAAACGACCCTGGAGAAATACACGACCCTGGAGAAATACACGATCCTGGAGCAATACATGACCCTGGAGCCAATACACGACCCTGGAGAAATACGCGACCCTGGAGCCAATACACGACCCTGGAGAAATACACGACCCTGGAGAAATACACGACCCTGGAGCAATACGCGACCCTGGAGCCAATACACGACCCTGGAGCCAATACACGACCCTGGAGAAATACACGACCCTGGAGCCAATACACGACCCTGGAGCCAATACATGACCCTGGAGCCAATACACGACCCTGGAGAAATACACGACCCTGGAGAAATACGTGACCCTGGAGCAATACGCGACCCTGGAGCAATACACGAGCCTGGAGAAATACACGACCCTGGAGCAATACACGACCATGGAGCCAATACATGACCCTGGAGCAATACACGACCCTGGAGCCAATACACGACCCTGGAGAAATACACGACCCTGGAGAAATACGCGACCCTGGAGCAATACGCGACCCTGGATCAATACACGAGCATGGAGAAATACACGACCCTGGAGCAATACACGAGCCTGGAGTAATACACGACCCTGGAGAAATACACGACCCTGGAGAAATACACGACCCTGGAGCCAATACACGACCCTGGAGCCAATACACGACCCTGGAGAAATACATGCCCCTGGAGCAATACATGACCCTGGAGCCAATACACGACCCTTGAGAAATACATGCCCCTGGAGCAATACACGACCCTGGAGCAATACACGCCCCTGGAGCCAATACACGACCCTGGAGAAATACGCGACCCTGGAGAAATACATGACCCTGGAGCAATACACGACCCTGGAGAAATACAAGACCCTGGAGAAATACACGACCCTGGAGCCAATACACAACCCTGGAGCCAATACACAACCCTGGGGCAATACACAACCCTAGAGCCAATAAACGACCCTGGAGTAATACACAACCCTGGAGCCAATACACAACCTGAGAGCCAATACACGACCCCGGAGCAATACACAACCCTGGAGCAATACACGACCCTAGAACCAATACACGACCCTGGAGCAATACACAACCCTAGACCAATACATGACCCTGGAGCAATACACGACCATGGAGAAATACATGGCCCTAGAGCCAATACACGACCCTGGAGCCAATATACATGACCCTGGAGCAATACACGACCCCGGATCCAATACACAACCCTGGGGCAATACACAACCCTAGAGCCAATAAACGACCCTGGAGTAATACACGACCCTGGAGCCAATACATGACCCTGGAGCAATACACGACCCTAGAGCAATACACGACCCTGGAGTCAATACACGACCCTGGAGAAATACACACCGCTGGAGCCAATACATGACCCTGCAGCAATACACGACCCCGGAGAAATACACGACCCTGGAGCCAATACACAACTCTGGACCAATACACGACCCTCGAGCAATACACGACCCTGGAGCCAATACACGACCCTGGAAAAATACACGACCCTGGAGCAATACACGACCCTGGAGCAATACACGACCCTGGAGCAATACACGACCCTGGAGCAATACACGACCCTGGAGAAATACACGACCCTGGAAAAATACACGACCCTGGAGTTATACACGACCCTCGAAAAATACATGACCCTGGAGCCAATACACGACCCTGGAAAAATACACAACCCTGGAGCAATACACGACCCTGGAGAAATACACGACCCTGGAGCAATACACGACCCTGGAGAAATACACGACCCTGGAGCAATACACGACCCTGGAGCAATACACGACCCTGGAGCAATACACAACCCTGGAGCAATACACGACCCTGGAGAAATAAACGACCCTGGAGAAATACACGACCCTGGAGCCAATACACGACCCTGGAGAAATACATGCCCCTGGAGCAATACATGACCCTGGAGTAAAATACACGACCCTTGAGAAATACATGCCCCTGGAGCCAATACACGACCCTGGAGCCAATACACGACCCTGGAGAAATACGCGACCCTGGAGCCAATACACAACCCTGGAGCCAATACACAACCCTAGAGCCAATAAACGACCCTGGAGTAATACACGACCCTGGAGCCAATACACAACCCTAGAGCCAATAAACGACCCTGGAGCAATACACGACCCTAGAGCCAATACACAACCCGAGAGCCAATACACGACCCTGGAGCAATACACAACCCTAGACCAATACATGACCCTGGAGCAATACACGACCATGGAGAAATACATGGCCCTAGAGCCAATACACGACCCTGGAGTCAATATACATGACCCTGGAGCAATACACGACCCCGGATCCAATACACAACCCCGGAGCCAATACACAACCCTGGGGCAATACACAACCCTAGAGCAATACACGACCCTGGAGTCAATACACGACCCTGGAGAAATACACACCGCTGGAGCCAATACATGACCCTGCAGCAATACACGACCCCGGAGAAATACACGACCCCGGAGAAATACACGACCCTGGAGCCAATACACAACTCTGGACCAATACACGACCCTCGAGCAATACACGACCCTGGAAAAATACACGACCCTGGAGCAATACACGACCCTGGAGCAATACACGACCCTGGAGCAATACACGACCCTGGAGAAATACATGACCCTGGAAAAATACACGACCCTGGAGTTATACACGACCCTGGAAAAATACACGACCCTGGAGCAATACACGACCCTGGAGCAATACACGACCATGGAGAAATACACGACCCTGGAGCAATACATGACCCTGGAGCAATACACGACCATGGAGAAATACACGACCCTGGAGCAATACACGAACCTGGAGTAATACACGACCCTGGAGAAATACACGACCCTGGAGCAATACACGAGCCTGGAGAAATACATGACCCTGGAGCCAATACACGACCCTTGAGAAATACATGCCCCTGGAGCCAATACACGACCCTGGAAAAATACACGACCCTGGAGCAAATACACGACCCTGGAGCAATACACGACCCTGGAGCAATACACGACCCTGGAGCAAATACACGACCCTGGAGAAATACACGACCCTGGAGAAATACGCGACCCTGGAGCAATACACGAGCCTGGAGAAATACACGAACCTGGAGTAATACACGACCCTGGAGCAATACACGAGCCTGGAGAAATACACGACCCTGGAGAAATACACGACCCTGGAGCAATACACGAGCCTGGAGAAATACACGAACCTGGAGTAATACACGACCCTGGAGCAATACACGAGCCTGGAGAAATACACGACCCTGGAGAAATACACGACCCTGGAGCAATACACGAGCCTGGAGAAATACACAACCCTGGAGCCAATACACGACCCTTGAGAAATAAATGCCCCTGGAGCAATACACGCCCCTGGAGCCAATACACGACCCTGGAGAAATACGCGACCCTGGAGAAATACATGACCCTGGAGCAATACACGACCCTGGAGAAATACACAACCCTAGACCAATACATGACCCTGGAGCAATACACGACCCTGGAGCAATACACGAGCCTGGAGTAATACACGAGCCTGGAGAAATACACGACCCTGGAGAAATACACAACCCTGGAGCCAATACACGACCCTGGAGAAATACACGACCCTGGAGCCAATACACGACCCTGGAGCCAATACACGACCCTGGAGAAATACGCGACCCTGGAGAAATACATGACCCTGGAGCAATACACGACCCTGGAGAAATACACAACCCTAGACCAATACATGACCCTGGAGCAATACACGAGCATGGAGAAATACACGACCCTGGAGCAATACACGAGCCTGGAGTAATACACGACCCTGGAGAAATACACGACCCTGGAGAAATACACAACCCTGGAGCCAATACACGACCCTGGAGAAATACACGACCCTGGAGCCAATACACGACCCTGGAGCCAATATACACGACCCCGGATCCAATACACAACCCTGGGGCAATACACGACCCTAGAGCAATACACGACCCTGGAGCCAATACACGACCCTGGAGAAATACACGACCCTGGAGCAATACACGACCCTGGAGCAATACACGACCCTGGAGCAATACACGACCCTAGAGCAATACACGACCCTGGAGAAATACACGACCCTGGAGCAATACACACCGCTGGAGCCAATACACGACCCTGGAGAAATACACGACCCTGGAGCAATACACGACCCTGGAGAAATACACGACCCTAGAGCAATACACGACCCTGGAGAAATACACGACCCTGGAGCAATACACGACCCTGGAGCCAATACACGACCCTGGAGCAATACACGACCCTGGAGCAATACACGACCCTGGAGCAATACACGACCCTGGAGCCAATACACGACCCTGGAGCAATACACGACCCTGGAGCAATACACGACCCTGGAGCAATACACGACCCTGGAGAAATACACGACCCTGGAGCCAATACACGACCCTGGAGCAATACACGACCCTGGAGAAATACACGACCCTGGAGCAATACACGACCCTGGAGAAATACACGACCCTGGAGCAATACACGACCCTGGAGCAATACACGACCCTGGAGAAATACACGACCCTGGAGCCAATACACGACCCTGGAGCAATACACGACCCTGGAGAAATACACGACCCTGGAGAAATACACGACCCTGGAGAAATACACGACCCTGGAGAAATACACGACCCTGGAGCAATACACGACCCTGGAGCAATACACGACCCTGGAGCCAATACACGACCCTGGAGCAATACACGACCCTGGAGCAATACACGACCCTGGAGCAATACACGACCCTGGAGAAATACACGACCCTGGAGCCAATACACGACCCTGGAGCAATACACGACCCTGGAGAAATACACGACCCTGGAGCAATACACGACCCTGGAGAAATACACGACCCTGGAGCAATACACGACCCTGGAGCAATACACGACCCTGGAGCAATACACGACCCTGGAGCAATACACGACCCTGGAGCAATACACGACCCTGGAGCAATACACGACCCTGGAGCAATACACGACCCTGGAGAAATACACGACCCTGGAGAAATACACGACCCTGGAGAAATACACGACCCTGGAGCAATACACGACCCTGGAGAAATACACGACCCTGGAGAAATACACGACCCTGGAGCAATACACGACCCTGGAGCAATACACGACCCTGGAGAAATACACGACCCTGGAGAAATACACGACCCTGGAGCAATACACGACCCTGGAGCCAATACACGACCCTGGAGCCAATACACGACCCTGGAGAAATACACGACCCTGGAGAAATACACGACCCTGGAGAAATACACGACCCTGGAGCAATACACGACCCTGGAGAAATACACGACCCTGGAGAAATACACGACCCTGGAGCAATACACGACCCTGGAGCAATACACGACCCTGGAGAAATACACGACCCTGGAGAAATACACGACCCTGGAGCAATACACGACCCTGGAGCCAATACACGACCCTGGAGCAATACACGACCCTGGAGCAATACACGACCCTGGAGCAATACACGACCCTGGAGCAATACACGACCCTGGAGCAATACACGACCCTGGAGCAATACACGACCCTAGAGCAATACACGACCCTGGAGCAATACACGACCCTGGAGAAATACACGACCCTGGAGCAATACACGACCCTGGAGAAATACACGACCCTGGAGCAATACACGACCCTGGAGCAATACACGACCCTGGAGAAATACACGACCCTGGAGCAATACACGACCCTGGAGCAATACACGACCCTGGTTTCTGAAACATGTTGCAGATTTGGGGAAACTGACATTTCAGCAGCTCCTTCCTCCCCCGACTTGTGAAACCTTCCTAGGAAGAAGGTTAGAGGCGCACCGCAGGTCTGCGATTCCGTTCCTTCCTGCGCGTTCAGGACCGCGAGGACGGGGTGTATTGGGGGGCACACCTGCAGCGGTTAGTGGGGGCTCAGTGAAAGGTGACAATGAATCCACTATGAGTCCATCACCTGGAGGCACATTCACTGCAAAACCCCAGATGGGGAAACGGCGAACCACAAGAATTTCGCCACCGGGTGATGTAACAGCCCAGTGAGAGACGGCGTGCTCTGCTCTGCTCTGCACGGCATGGAGGGTTTAACCCCTTCCCGGGCCCTTGCTGTGTGATCCCCTCTACAGCAAGTATTAGATGAAGCAATAAGGACTCCGAGGGGCCACAGGGGCCCCTGCAATGCAACATGACTGTGCAGATACACCGCCTACAAGGAGCCCAGACTGTTCTCTTAACATTTAACCCCTTCCAGGGCCCTTGCTGCACGATCCACAAAACAGCAGGGATCAAGTGAAGTAATAAGGGTCCCTAGGGGCCACAGGGCACTTCTAAGGGACCCCTCCTACAAGGAGCTCTGCAGAATAAAATTAGGTGCAGGTTGTTCCTCTCCAGGAAGATGTTCAGATTGTAGATACAGAGTGGGGAACGCTCCTTGATCTGGACAGCATGTATGGTCACCAGTCACCTCGGGGGAGGGGGGCATTGGGTGTTCATCGGCCTGGGGCGTCTACATCTGCAGCATGCTGAGTAATGTGTCAGTGTCCCCCTTCCATGTGTTTATTACCTCTCATAGAGATCACAGGACTCCCCCTGACAATGCCTCCTACTTTCCTCTCCGGAAGAACGGCTCCATCTTTGTTCAGGCATCATCCACTTCCTGGGCTGAGATGCCGGCTCAGAGATACCTCTGCAGTTCTAGTTCACAAATGTTTGACGCAGATCAGCCCCCTGCTGCAGCTTCTCTCCTTGTGAGTCGTTACAATGTACAGTCTAAGTGATCTCTGGGGGAAGGGAGACTAAGGAAATGCTTCTACCTGCCTGCAGTAGACTGACGATATTCCCTCAGCTTAGACAAAGACCAGACAGCTTTTTATTGATCAGTGATTAGTTTGTGACTTTGGGTTCCATGTAACCAGTGACTGATTTCTGACCAATCAGAATGGAAGTTGCTGTTGTTGTTTCTTTAATGTAAACAGAAAGCGTTCCGTCCCTCGCAGAGGGTCTCAAACTGGCGGCTCTTCCTCTGCCTGTGGGAGTCATGCTTGTCACCGTCAGCCTTGCAATGCCTCATGGGACTTGTAGTTCTGCAACAGCTGGAGGGCCGTCAGTTTGAGACCCGAACATTTCTAGAACGTCTTCTGGGGAATTCTGTACATTACAAGACAAATATTTATGTTGTGATTCATTTGGGGGATTTATAGACAAAACGTGAGAATGTGATTCGCTTTTCATGGGAAATTATATGTTTCGGGGTAAAGAGACTTCCAATGAAATGAGACCCCCGGACTTTATTATTGTGTCACCCGGGAAGATCGCTGACACCAAATCACTGCGGAGAACCAATCATCTACATATAACCCCCCAACTCCAGAATCTGAGGCCCAATGACACCAATGATGGGGCACTATTCCTCCCACTGACACCAATAATGGGGCACTATTCCTCCCACTGATACCAATGATGGTGCACTATTCCTCCCACTGACACCAATGATGGGGCACTATTCCTCCCACTGACACCAATGATGGAACACTATTCCTCCCACTGACACCAATAATGGGGCACTATTCCTCCCACTGATACCAATGATGGAACACTATTCCTCCCACTGATACCAATGATGGGACACTATTCCTCCCACTGATACCAATGATGGAACACTATTCCTCCCACTGACACCAATGATGGGACACTATTCCTCCCACTGACACCAATGATGGGGCACTATTCCTCCCACTGATACCAATGATGGGGCACTATTCCTCCCACTGATACCAATGATGGGGCACTATTCCTCCCACTGACACCAATGATGGGGCACTATTCCTCCCACTGATACCAATGATGGGGCACTATTCCTCCCACTGACACCAATGATGGGGCACTATTCCACCCACTGATACCAATGATGGGACACTATTCCTCCCACTGACACCAATAATGGGGCACTATTCCTCCCACTGACACCAATGATGGGGCACTATTCCTCCCACTGACACCAATGATGGGGCACTATTCCTCCCACTGATACCAATGATGGGGCACTATTCCTCCCACTGACACCAATGATGGGGCACTATTCCACCCACTGATACCAATGATGGGACACTATTCCTCCCACTGACACCAATAATGGGGCACTATTCCTCCCACTGACACCAATGATGGGGCACTATTCCTTCCACTGATACCAATGATGGGACACTATTCCTTCCACTGACACCAATAATGGGGCACTATTCCTTCCACTGACACCAATGATGGGGCACTATTCCTCCCACTGACACCAATGATGGGGCACTATTCCTCCCACTGACACCAATGATGGGGCACTATTCCTCCCACTGATACCAATGATGGGGCACTATTCCTCCCACTGACACCAATGATGGGGCACTATTCCTCCCACTGATACCAATGATGGGACACTATTATTCCTCCTACTGACACCAATGATGGGGCACTATTCCTCCCACTGATACCAATGATGGGGCACTATTCCTCCCGCTGATACCAATGATGGGGCACTATTCCCCCCACTGATACCAATGATGGGACACTATTCCTCCCACTGACACCAGTGATGGGGCACTATTCCTCCCACTGACACCAATGATGGGGCACTATTCCTCCCACTGATACCAATGATGAGATACTATTTCTCCCACTGACACCAATGATGGGGCACTATTCCTCCCACTGATACCAATGATAGGACACTATTCCTCCCACTGATACCAATGATGGGGCACTATTCCTCCCACTGATACCAATGATGGGGCACTATTCCCCCCACTGATACCAATGATGGGGCACTATTCCTCCCACTGATACCAATGATGGGGCACTATTCCTCCCACTGATACCAATGATGGGGCACTATTCCTCCCACTGATACCAATGATGGGGCACCATTCCTCCCACTGACACCAATGATGGGACACTATTCCTCCCACTGTCACCAATGATGGGGCACTATTCCTCCCACTGTCACCAATGATGGGGCACTATTCCTCCCACTGATACCAATGATGGGGCACTATTCCTCCCACTGATACCAATGATGGGGCACTATTCCTCCCACTGATACCAATGATGGGACACTATTCCCCCCACTGATACTAATGATGGGGCACTATCCCCCCCACTGATACCAATGATGAGATACTGTTTCTCCCACTGACACCAATGATGGGGCACTATTCCTCCCACTGATACCAATGATGGGGCACTATTCCTCCCACTGATACCAATGACGGGACACTATTCCTCCCACTGATACCAATGATGGGGCACTATTCCTCCCACTGATACCAATGATGGGGCACTATTCCTCCCACTGACACCAATAATGGGACACTATTCCTCCCACTGATACCAATGATGGGGCACTATTCCTCCCACTGACACCAATGATGGGGCACTATTCCTCCCACTGATACCAATGATGGGGCACTATTCCTCCCACTGACACCAATGATGGGACACTATTCCAAACACTGATACCAATGATAGGACACTATTCCTCCCACTGATACCAATGATGGGGCACTATTCCTCCCACTGACACCAATGATGGGGCACTATTCCTCCCACTGACACCAATGATGGGGCACTATTCCTCCCACTGTCACCAATGATGGGGCACTATTCCTCCCACTGACACCAATGATGGGGCACTATTCCTCCCACTGTCACCAATGATGGGGCACTATTCCTCCCACTGACACCAATGATGGGGCACTATTCCTCCCACTGTCACCAATGATGGGACACTATTCCTCCCACTGATACCAATGATGGGGCACTATTCCTCCCACTGATACCAATGATGGGGCACTATTCCTCCCACTGATACCAATGATGGGACACTATTCCTCCCACTGACACCAATGATGGGACACTATTCCTCCCACTGACACCAATGATGGGGCACTATTCCTCCCACTGACACCAATGATGGGACACTATTCCTCCCACTGATACCAATGATGGGCACTATTCCTCCCACTGATACCAATGATGGGGTACTATTCCTCCCACTGATACCAATGATGGGGCACTATTCCTCCCACTGACACCAATGATGGGGCACTATTCCTCCCACTGATACCAATGATGGGGCACTATTCCTCCCACTGACACCAATGATGGGACACTATTCCTCCCACTGACACCAATGATGGGACACTATTCCTCCCACTGTCACCAATGATGGGGCACTATTCCTCCCACTGACACCAATGATGGGGCACTATTCCTCCCACTGTCACCAATGATGGGGCACTATTCCTCCCACTGACACCAATGATGGGGCACTATTCCTCCCACTGACACCAATGATGGGGCACTATTCCTCCCACTGTCACCAATGATGGGACACTATTCCTCCCACTGATACCAATGATGGGGCACTATTCCTCCCACTGATACCAATGATGGGGCACTATTCCTCCCACTGATACCAATGATGGTCAACTATTCCTCCCACTGACACCAATGATGGGGCACTATTCCTCCCACTGACACCAATGATGGGACACTATTCCTCCCACTGTCACCAATGATGGGACACTATTCCTCCCACTGACACCAATGATGGGACACTATTCCTCCCACTGACACCAATGATGGGGTACTATTCCTCCCACTGATACCAATGATGGGACACTATTCCTCCCACTGATACCAATGATGGGCACTATTCCTCCCACTGATACCAATGATGGGGCACTATTCCTCCCACTGATACCAATGATGGGGCACTATTCCTCCCACTGACACCAATGATGGGGCACTATTCCTCCCACTGATACCAATGATGGGGCACTATTCCTCCCACTGACACCAATGATGGGACACTATTCCTCCCACTGTCACCAATGATGGGACACTATTCCTCCCACTGATACCAATGATGGGACACTATTCCTCCTACTGATACCAATGATGGGGTACTATTCCTCCCACTGACACCAATGATGGGACACTATTCCTCCCACTGATACCAATGATGGGGTACTATTCCTCCCACTGACACCAATGATGGGACACTATTCCTCCCACTGATACCAATGATGGGGTACTATTCCTCCCACTGACACCAATGATGGGACACTATTCCTCCCACTGATACCAATGATGGGGTACTATTCCTCCCACTGATACCAATGATGGGACACTATTCCTCCCACTGACACCAATGATGGGGTACTATTCCTCCCACTGATACCAATGATGGGACACTATTCCTCCCACTGTCACCAATGATGGGACACTATTCCTCCCACTGACACCAATGATGGGACACTATTCCTTCCACTGACACCAATGATGGGACACTATTCCTCCCACTGACACCAATGATGGGACACTATTCCTCCCACTGATACCAATGATGGGACACTATTCCTCCTACTGATACCAATGATGGGACACTATTCCTCCCACTGATACCAATGATGGGACACTATTCCTCCTACTGATACCAATGATGGGACACTATTCCTCCCACTGATACCAATGATGGGACACTATTCCTCCCACTGATACCAATGATGGGACACTATTCCTCCTACTGATACCAATGATGGGACACTATTCCTCCCACTGACACCAATGATGGGACACTATTCCTCCCACTGACACCAATGATGGGACACTATTCCTCCTACTGATACCAATGATGGGACACTATTCTTCCCACTGTCACCAATGATGGGGCACTATTCCTCCCACTGTCACCAATGATGGGACACTATTCCTCCCACTGACACCAATGATGGGACACTATTCCTCCCACTGACACCAATGATGGGACACTATTCCTTCCACTGACACCAATGATGGGACACTATTCCTCCCAGTGACACCAATGATGGGACACTATTCCTCCCAGTGACACCAATGATGGGACACTATTCCTCGCACTCATGGAACGTTTCGGTGTGAACGGAGCCTAAGTCTCCTGAAACATCTGAAAAAAAACACGCACATTGCAGTTGACAATAAGAGCCCTTTCACACTGGGGCGGGGGGCGGCGTTGGCGGTAAAACGCCGCCATTATTGGCGGCATTTTACCGTCGGTATGCGGCCGCTAGCGGGGCGGTTTTACCCCCCGCTAGCGGCCGAGAAGGGGTTAAATACCACCGCAAAGCGCCTCTGCGGAGACGCTTTGCCGGCGGTATAGCCGCGCCGTCCCATTGATTTCAATGGGCAGGAGCGGTATACACACCGATCCTTCACCGCTCCGAAGATGCTGCTGGCAGGACTTTTTTTACCGTCCTGCCAGCGCACCGCTCCAGTGTGAGAACCCTCGGGGGTATCACACTGGATACACAGCAGCGGTACTTTCGGGTCGGTTTGCAGGCGCTATTATTAGCGCAATAGCGCCTGCAAACCGCCCCAGTGTGAAAGGGCTCTAATTGTTAATGGCACCCCAAAACCAGGAAGCAAATTCGCATTTTGCGCACGTTCATGGAACGTGCATGTGCCTCCACTGTGGGGACACTCATATTTTAGTGTTAGGACCACAGATATCAGGGTGCCGTGACGAGGCTCTGTGGCTTACGCATGCGTTTGCAAATGCGTGCGGACTAAACCCCTGTTTTTAACGCATATTGTTAGACAGGTTAATTTGGTTGTCTGCGAGCTGCTGGTAAGTAGGCTTGGAATTTTTTCCTGGGCATTCCCCAGGCTTTGTTTGTATCTAGGTGTGAAAGTCTCCTGGAAATTGCAAGAATAATGCCCATTGCGGTGACGTTAATTGAAACCCCAAACACAGGACACAAATTTGCATTTTACAATGCGCAAAAACATTCAGCCAAAAAATGCGCAAACAGGAATGTGGCAAGAAGCTTTATGAGCTACTTTGCCGCGCGTGAGACAGACCGGTGAAATCCATGGGCCGTCCTATGTGCGTCGCATGAAAAACGTGTCAAAATACACAAAAAAGTGTAAAAATCGTGCATTTCAAATAGCTTGGGGTGTGAACGGGGCCCCGCAGAGACGATGAAATGAGAAGCGTTGGGGGACACGGGGCCCCGCAGAGATGATGAAATGAGAAGCGTTGGGGGACACGGGGCCCCGCAGAGATGATGAAATGAGAAGCATCGGAGGACACGGGGCCCCGCAGAGACAATGAAATGAGAAGCGTTGGGGGACACGGGGCCCCGCAGAGACGATGAAATGAGAAGCGTTGGGGGACACGGGGCCCCGCAGAGACGATGAAATGAGAAGCGTTGGGGGACACGGGGCCCCGTAGAGACGATGAAATGAGAAGCGTTGGGGGACACGGGGCCCCGCAGAGATGATGAAATGAGAAGTATTGGGGGACACGGGGCCCCGTAGAGACGATGAAATGAGAAGCGTTGGGGGACACGGGGCCCCGCAGAGATGATGAAATGAGAAGTGTTGGGGGACACGGGGCCCCGCAGAGATGATGAAATGAAAAGTGTTGGGGGACACGGGGCCCCGCAGAGATGATGAAATGAGAAGTGTTGGGGGACACGGGGCCCCGCAGAGATGATGATATGAGAAGCGTTGGGGGACACGGGGCCCCGCAGAGACGATGAAATGAGAAGCGTTGGGGGACACGGGGCCCCGCAGACACTATGAAATGAGAAGTATTGGGGGACACGGGGCCCCGCAGAGACGATGAAGGAGAAGCATTAGGAGACACGGGGCCCAGCAGAGACGATGAAATGAGAAGCGTTGGGGGACACGGGGCCCCGTAGAGACGATGAAATGAGAAGCGTTGGGGGACACGGGGCCCCGTAGAGACGATGAAATGAGAAGCGTTGGGGGACACGGGGCCCCGTAGAGACGATGAAATGAGAAGCGTTGGGGGACACGGGGCCCCGTAGAGACGATGAAATGAGAAGCATCGGAGGACACGGGGCCCCGTAGAGACGATGAAATGAGAAGCGTTGGGGGACACGGGGCCCCGTAGAGACGATGAAATGAGAAGTATTGGGGGACACGGGGCCCCGCAGAGATGATGAAATGAGAAGTATTGGGGGACACGGGGCCCCGCAGAGATGATGAAATGAGAAGTGTTGGGGGACACGGGGCCCCGTAGAGATGATGAAATGAGAAGTGTTGGGGGACACGGGGCCCCGTAGAGATGATGAAATGAGAAGCGTTGGGGGACACGGGGCCCCGCAGAGATGATGAAATGAGAAGTATTGGGGGACACGGGGCCCCGTAGAGACGATGAAATGAGAAGTGTTGGGGGACACGGGGCCCCCCGTAGAGACGATGAAATGAGAAGCGTTGGGGGACACGGGGCCCCGCAGAGATGATGATATGAGAAGTATTGGGGGACACGGGGCCCCGTAGAGACGATGAAATGAGAAGCGTTGGGGGACACGGGGCCCCGTAGAGACGATGAAATGAGAAGTGTTGGGGGACACGGGGCCCCGTAGAGACGATGAAATGAGAAGCGTTGGGGGACACGGGGCCCCGCAGAGATGATGATATGAGAAGCGTTGGGGGACATGGGGCCCCGCAGAGATGCTAAAATGAGAAGTGTTGGGGGACACGGGGCCCCGTAGAGACGATGAAATGAAAAGTGTTGGGGGACACGGGGCCCCGTAGAGACGATGAAATGAGAAGTGTTGGGGGACACGGGGCCCCGCAGAGATGATGAAATGAGAAGCGTTGGGGGACACGGGGCCCCGCAGAGATGCTAAAATGAGAAGTGTTGGGGGACACGGGGCCCCGCAGAGACGATGAAATGAGAAGCGTTGGGGGACACGGGGCCCCGAGACACTATGAAATGAGAAGTATTGGGGGACACGGGGCCCCGCAGAGACGATGAAGGAGAAGCATTAGGGGACACGGGGCCCAGCAGAGACGATGAAATGAGAAGCGTTGGGGGACACGGGGCCCCGTAGAGACGATGAAATGAGAAGCGTTGGGGGACACGGGGCCCCGTAGAGACGATGAAATGAGAAGCGTTGGGGGACACGGGGCCCCGTAGAGACGATGAAATGAGAAGTATTGGGGGACACGGGGCCCCGTAGAGACGATGAAATGAGAAGCATCGGAGGACACGGGGCCCCGTAGAGACGATGAAATGAGAAGCGTTGGGGGACACGGGGCCCCGCAGAGACGATGAAGGAGAAGCATTAGGGGACACGGGGCCCAGCAGAGACGATGAAATGAGAAGCGTTGGGGGACACGGGGCCCCGTAGAGACGATGAAATGAGAAGCGTTGGGGGACACGGGGCCCCGTAGAGACGATGAAATGAGAAGCGTTGGGGGACACGGGGCCCCGTAGAGACGATGAAATGAGAAGTATTGGGGGACACGGGGCCCCGCAGAGACGATGAAATGAGAAGCATTGGGGGACACGGAGCCCCCGCAGAGACAATGAAATGAGAAGCGTTGGGGGACACGGGGCCCCACAGAGACGATGAAGGAGAAGCGTTAGGGGACACGGGGCCCAGCAGAGACGATGAAATGAGAAGCGTTGGGGGACACGGGGCCCCGTAGAGACGATGAAATGAGAAGCGTTGGGGGACACGGGGCCCCGTAGAGACGATGAAATGAGAAGCGTTGGGGGACACGGGGCCCCGTAGAGACGATGAAATGAGAAGCGTTGGGGGACACGGGGCCCCGTAGAGACGATGAAATGAGAAGCATCGGAGGACACGGGGCCCCGTAGAGACGATGAAATGAGAAGTGTTGGGGGACACGGGGCCCCGTAGAGACGATGAAATGAGAAGCGTTGGGGGACACGGGGCCCCGTAGACACGATGAAATGAGAAGCGTTGGGGGACACGGGGCCCCGTAGAGACGATGAAATGAGAAGCATCGGAGGACACGGGGCCCCGTAGAGACGATGAAATGAGAAGCGTTGGGGGACACGGGGCCCCGCAGAGATGATGAAATGAGAAGCGTTGGAGGACACGGGGCCCCGCAGAGACGATGAAATGAGAAGCGTTGGGGGACACGGGGCCCCGCAGACACTATGAAATGAGAAGTATTGGGGGACACGGGGCCCCGCAGAGACGATGAAGGAGAAGCATTGGGGGACACGGGGCCCCGCAGACACTATGAAATGAGAAGTATTGGGGGACACGGGGCCCCGCAGAGACGATGAAGGAGAAGCATTGGGGGACACGGGGCCCCGCAGACACTATGAAATGAGAAGTATTGGGGGACACGGGGCCCAGCAGAGACGATGAAATGAGAAGCATTGGGGGACACGGGGCCCAGCAGAGACGATGAAATGAGAAGCATTGGGGGACACGGAGCCCCCGCAGAGACAATGAAATGAGAAGTGTTGGGGGACACGGGGCCCCACAGAGACGATGAAGGAGAAGCGTTAGGGGACACGGGGCCCAGCAGAGACGATGAAATGAGAAGTATTGGGGGACACGGGGCCCCGCAGAGACAATGAAATGAGAAGTGTTGGGGGACACGGGGCCCCGCAGAGACGATGAAATGAGAAGTGTTGGAGGACACGGGGCCCCGTAGAGACGATGAAATGAGAAGTGTTGGAGGACACGGGGCCCCGCAGAGATGATGAAATGAGAAGCGTTGGGGGACACGGGGCCCCGCAGAGATGATGAAATGAGAAGCGTTGGGGGACACGGGGCCCCGCAGAGACAATAAAAATGAGAAGTATTGGGGGACACGGAGCCCAGCAGAGACAATAAAAATGAGAAGCATTGGGGGACACGGAGCCCCCGCAGAGACGATGAAATGAGAAGTGTTGGGGGACACGGGGCCCCGCAGAGACATTAAAAATTAGAAGCGTTGGGGGACACGGGGCCCCACAGAGACGATAAAAATTAGAAGCGTTGGGGGACACGGAGCCCCACAGAGACGATGAAATGAGAAGTGTTGGGGGACACGGGGCCCCGCAGAGACAATAAAAATTAGAAGCGTTGGGGGACACGGAGCCCCGCAGAGACGATGAAATGAGAAGTATTGGGGGACACGGGGCCCCGCAGAGACGATGAAATGAGAAGTGTTGGGGGACACGGGGCCCCGCAGAGATGATGAAATGAGAAGTATTGGGGGACACGGGGCCCCGCAGAGACGATGAAATGAGAAGTATTGGGGGACACGGAGCCCCGCAGAGACAATAAAAATGAGAAGTATTGGGGGACACGGAGCCCCACAGAGACGATGAAATGAGAAGTGTTGCGGGAATACGTGTTCCCCGCAGAGACATTAAAAATTAGAAGCGTTGGGGGACACGGGGCCCCACAGAGACGATAAAAATTAGAAGCGTTGGGGGACACGGGGCCCCACAGAGACGATAAAAATTAGAAGCGTTGGGGGACACGGGGCCCCACAGAGACGATAAAAATTAGAAGCGTTGGGGGACACGGGGCCCCACAGAGACGATAAAAATTAGAAGCGTTGGGGGACACGGGGCCCCACAGAGACGATAAAAATGAGAAGTGTTGCGGGATACGTGGTCCCCGCAAAGACGATGAAATGAGAAGGGACAGGTGAGGGAAGACTTCCTCTGCGCCACAATTATGCTGATTGTGGAACGTTGATGGTCCCATTTATTTCTAATTGCGGCAATCACAAGGTGACCTCACCCCCGACTGGCTGCTGCTGATTGGACGGGAAGGGCGATCAGCGGGCAGATGGATCGGAGACGGTTCGTCTTTTCTAATTGTACTTTTTTTTGTTTGCCGGATTATTGTTCAGCAGTCGGAGAATCCTGAATTCGGATTGGATCACCAACCTAACGGTCCAATGAGAGAGTCGGCATTGTACCTCGCTGGCGCCATCACTGGCAGAGGAAGGAAATGCCGTCATTTGCTCAGCCCTGCAACCAGCATAAGTGACCGACACAAAGCAACTGGAACGTGCAGCCTCTTCCCAGCCATACTCCCTGGTGATCCTGCCATCAAGATCCTTATTCGGGCACTTCCTTTTATAGTGACACCACAAACTCAGAAACATTGTTTCCTTCCGGCGACACAACAAACCAACACATGGACATTTGTTTTTTGTGACACCACTGCTTTAAAAACATTTTTTCTTTTTAGTGACACCACAAACTCAGAGACATTTTTTTAATTTCAGTGACGCCACCAATACATGGACATTTTTTCTTTTTGGTGACACCACCGATGAATGGACATTTTTTTTTGGTGACACCACCGATGAATGGACATTTTCTTTTGGTGACACCACCGATGAATGGACATTTTTTTTTGGTGACACCACCGATGAATGGACATTTTTAATTTCAGTGACACCACCAATACATGGACATTTTTTCTTTTTGGTGACACCACCGATGAATGGACATTTTTTTTTGGTGACACCACCGATGAATGGACATTTTTAATTTCAGTGACACCACCAATACATGGACATTTTTTCTTTTTGGTGACACCACCGATGAATGGACATTTTTTTTTGGTGACACCACCAATACATGGACATTTTTTCTTTTTGGTGACACCACCGATGAATGGACAATTTTTTTTGGTGACAGCCCTGATGAATGGACATTTTTTTTTTGGTGACACCACCGATGAATAGACATTTTTTTTTGGTGACACCACCGATGAATGAACATTTTTTTTTGGTGACACCACCGATGAATGAACATTTTTTTTTGGTGACACCACCGATGAATGGACATTTTTTTTTGGTGACACCACCGATGAATGAACATTTTTTTTTGGTGACACCACCGATGAATGGACATTTTTTTTTGGTGACACCACCGATGAATGGACATTTTTTTTACAACACCACCGATGAATGGACATTTTTTTTACAACACCACCGATGAATGTACATTTTTTTTTGGTGACAGCCCTGATGAATGGACATTTTTTTTGGTGACACCACCGAGGAATGGACATTTTTCTTTTTGGTGACACCACCGATGAATGGACATTTTTTTTGGTGACACCACCGATGAATGGACAATTTTTTTTGGTGACACCACCGATGAATGGACATTTTTCTTTTTGGTGACACCACCGATGAATGGACATTTTTTTTACAACACCACCGATGAATGGACATTTTTTTTTGGTGACACCACCGATGAATGGACATTTTTTTTGGTGACACCACCGATGAATGGACATTTTTTTTGGTGACACCACCGATGAATGGACATTTTTTTTGGTGACACCACCGATGAATGGACATTTTTTTTGGTGACACCACCGATGAATGGACATTTTTTTTGGTGACACCACCGATGAATGGACATTTTTTTTGGTGACACCACCGATGAATGGACATTTTTTTTGGTGACACCACCGATGAATGGACATTTTTTTTGGTGACACCACCGATGAATGGACATTTTTCTTTTTGGTGACACCACTGACTCAAGAACATTTTTTTTTTTTGGTGACACCACCAATTCAGGGACATTTTTTCTCTCCTCACCTTGAGCACTGGTTGACCTCGTCCCCGGCACTGCGTCTGGTCACCCTATTATAGCGAGTCCCCAGTCTGCCTCTCTCTCCCACCTGACATCCTCATCTGTACCATTAAAGTATTACTTTAGTTTATTTCCCATTTTCAGTCCCTGGAATGCACACGCGTCCCCCATCCTCCACACACTTCACCAAAAGAGATATGGTGCTGTCAAGTCCTCCATCTTGCCTTGAAATACACCATTCGCCGCGCCGGCTGATCCCGCTGATGTAAATATCTCTGTCTATTTTACCCAGAAAATATCTTGAATTTATCATTTCTTCATTTTTTCCTCTTAACTCCTGTTTTCTGGAAGAAATTTGACGTTGAGAGCCCGTCTGCTCCTTGTCAGCGCTCCAGACTCTGTATAATAAAAATTGAGCCTCCACCATTAATTTGCTTGACAGGCTGAAAGCGACCCATAGCAGGGGACGCGAGGCCACTGCGACAATTGAGAAGGACGGTGAAGAGGTCGCACCTAGCGAGGAGGTGGGGTTCGCTCCTGTTACTCCAGGAAGGCTGCTTTGTCTCTGCTGGGATTTCTAAACAGTTTACACAGGCCATGCGTCGTTGTGAAGATGTATGGCTTCCAGGCATCCATAGAGCCGGCCCAGCAGTATCTGGGCTCTATCTTCCCTGGTTTAAGCCATTTGTGACATTTGTCATCCCATCTAGAGTTCATTAAACAACCATCAGTCATAAACTTCATCTCTCTTCAGCAGCCACGTGGCCTCACCTTAGCACGGCTGTACGGGGCCCGAGATCGTTAAAGAGACACCACCATCATCTTTCCAAATAATGATATTGTGCAATGTACTTATTTTTTGCTTTGTTTTTTATTTCAGTTGTGTTTTCTACTTCATGAGGACCATCAAGTTCCTCCCTAAGTATATGAATGGTTACAATAGGGCAGTTGTGGTCAACTTGCAAGGAAAAGGTGGCCTCAACTGCTGTTGTAGTCAATCTACAAGGCATAGGTGGCCTCAACTGCAGTTGTGGTTATCTTAAAAGGCAGAGTTGGCTTCAATTGCAGTTGTGGTCAACCTTCAAGGCATAGGTGGCCTCAACGGCAGTTGTGGTCAACTTGCGAGGCGTAGGTGGCTTCAACTTCAGTTGTGGTCAACTCACAAAGCATATGTGGCCTCAACTGCACTTGTGGTCAACTTACAAGACATAGGTGGCCCTTAACTGCAGTTGTAGTCAATTTACAAGGCCAAGGTGGCTTCAACTGCAGTTGTGGTCAACTTACAAGGCATAGGAGGCTTCAACTTTTTTTTCCTCTGCTGGACTCCAGGGGAGGAAAATGTGCCTAAAGCCACATTTTGCTAATGCGTTTAGGTGCGATCAAGGCAAGAAATATGTCACCAGCACACCAGGGAACTTCATAAAGGGGTCCAGCGCTTTACTGAACAATCATCACAGCAGAAGATAGCAATGTTTCGGAGCCACGCAGGACCCCTTCATCAGGCTTGTGACCACGTGACCATGCCTGATGAAGGTGTCCTGCGTTGCTTAGAAACACTGCCATCTTCTGCTGTGATTGTTCAATAAAGCATTGGACCCTTTTATGGAGTTCCCTGGTGTGCTGGTGATATATCTCTTGCCTGGAGTCATTCCGGTCTCCAGCTGGTTATTTCCTGCAGCACCCACTCACTCTTTAACCTTTCTCAGGTACTTGTGCGTTGGGAACATTGCTTTAGGTGCGTTCAGGCACGTCAAACATTTGGGTGCTCCTTCATTCCATTGGCCAGAATATTCATTTATTCTGGCCATTGGAACGAATGAACGCTCAAGCGCTGAACTCGCTTACAGGTGTTTTGGCGCGTTTTGTGTCTTATCTGCCCAAACACTCTTCTCTTGAACAGGCAAGTGATGGTTTTTGGGGTTTTTTTCCTCGAAATGCCTGTAAGTGGCTATATGTGCATGGACACCGAGGCTAACATAGAGGGGCGTTTAGAGGCAGAAAAAGAAAAACGTCAAACACCTGTAAAAGCAGCGTTTTCTGACACTCAGCGTGCAAGAGCCCTAATATTCAATGTGTCTAATGCTACAGAAGACTGTCTGTGGACATACCACACGTACCCCCACGTCAGGAATTCAGGCACAGTCCATGTCCAATGTTCGGGGCTTCTTCTTTTTAGACAGGGTGATGCCGCGTAGACACGCTCAGACTTTTTGACAACAAAGGTCCGACGGTCTTTCTGACGGACTATCGATGGAGTTACGATGGACTTTCGATAGACTTTCTAACAACCGGACTAAAATGAGGAAATTGATAGCCAGTAGCCAATAGCCGCCCTAGCGCCGGTTTTTGTCCGTCGGACCGCCATACAGACGAGCGGATTTTTCGACCGGACTCGAGTACGTCGGAAAGATTTGAAGCATGTTCCAAATCTAAAGTCTGCCAGATTTTCGACTAAAAAAGTCCGATGAAGCCCACACACGATCGGATTGTCCGCCGGACTTGGTCCATCGGACCAGTCCGGTCGAAAAGTCCGCCCGTGTGTACATGGCTTGAGGAACACTTGTTCCAGCATTGTCAAGGAATTGTGACTGAAGGGATCTCCTGCCAACAAACTCTGCACAGTCCCAGTAGGGGTGGGGAGGGAGAGGGAAAGAGCAGTGGTATACTGTAGAATGACTGACCACCAATGTATCCCATCAGCCCCACTGACCACCAATGTATCCCATCAGCCCCACTGACCACCAATGTATCCCATCAGCCCCACTGACCACCAATGTATCCCATCAGCCCCACTGACCACCAATGTATCCCATCAGCCCCACTGACCACCAATGTATCCCATCAGCCCCACTGACCACCAATGTATCCCATCAGCCCCACTGACCACCAATGTATCCCATCAGCCACACTGACCACCAATGTATCCCATCAGCCCCACTGACCACCAATGTATCCCATCAGCCCCACTGACCACCAATGTATCCCATCAGCCCCACTGACACCAATGTATCCCATCAGCCCCACTGACCACCAATGTATCCCATCAGCCCCACTGACCACCAATGTATCCCATCAGCCCCACTGACCACCAATGTATCCCATCAGCCCCACTGACCACCAATGTATCCCATCAGCCCCACTGACCACCAATGTATCCCATCAGCCCCACTGACCACCAATGTATCCCATCAGCCCCACTGACCACCAATGTAGTACTTCAGCCACAGTTGACTACCAGTGAACACCTCCAGCCCTCACCGAACACCAATGTATCCCATCAGCCCCACTGACCACCAATGTATCCCATCAGCCCCACTGACCACCAATGTATCCCATCAGCCCCACTGACACCAATGTATCCCATCAGCCCCACTGACCACCAATGTATCCCATCAGCCCCACTGACCACCAATGTATCCCATCAGCCCCACTGACCACCAATGTATCCCATCAGCCCCACTGACCACCAATGTATCCCATCAGCCCCACTGACCACCAATGTATCCCATCAGCCCCACTGACCACCAATGTATCCCATCAGCCCCACTGACCACCAATGTATCCCATCAGCCCCACTGACCACCAATGTAGTACTTCAGCCACAGTTGACTACCAGTGAACACCTCCAGCCCTCACCGAACACCAATGTATCCCATCAGCCCCACTGACCACCAATGTATCCCATCAGCCCCTCTGACCACCAATGTATCCCATCAGCCCCTCTGACCACCAATGTATCCCATCAGCCCCTCTGACCACCAATGTATCCCATCAGCCCCACTGACCACCAATGTATCCCATCAGCCCCACTGACCACCAATGTATCCCATCAGCCCCACTGACCACCAATGTATCCCATCAGCCCCACTGACCACCAATGTATCCCATCAGCCCCACTGACCACCAATGTATCCCATCAGCCCCACTGACCACCAATGTAGTACTTCAGCCACAGTTGACTACCAGTGAACACCTCCAGCCCTCACCGAACACCAATGTATCCCATCAGCCCCACTGACCACCAATGTATCCCATCAGCCCCACTGACCACCAATGTATCCCATCAGCCCCACTGACACCAATGTATCCCATCAGCCCCACTGACCACCAATGTATCCCATCAGCCCCACTGACCACCAATGTATCCCATCAGCCCCACTGACCACCAATGTATCCCATCAGCCCCACTGACCACCAATGTATCCCATCAGCCCCACTGACCACCAATGTATCCCATCAGCCCCACTGACCACCAATGTATCCCATCAGCCCCACTGACCACCAATGTATCCCATCAGCCCCACTGACCACCAATGTAGTACTTCAGCCACAGTTGACTACCAGTGAACACCTCCAGCCCTCACCGAACACCAATGTATCCCATCAGCCCCACTGACCACCAATGTATCCCATCAGCCCCTCTGACCACCAATGTATCCCATCAGCCCCTCTGACCACCAATGTATCCCATCAGCCCCTCTGACCACCAATGTATCCCATCAGCCCCACTGACCACCAATGTATCCCATCAGCCCCACTGACCACCAATGTATCCCATCAGCCCCACTGACCACCAATGTATCCCATCAGCCCCACTGACCACCAATGTATCCCATCAGCCCCACTGACCACCAATGTAGTACTTCAGCCACCGTTGACTACCAGTGAACACCTCCAGCCCTCACCGAACACCAATGTACCTTTCCAGCCCCCACTAACCACTTATGGATCCTATCAGACCCCACTGACCATCAATGTACTACGTTAGCCACTATTGACCACCAATGTACCCCTCTAGCCCCCACTAACCCCCTCAGTACCCTAATACCTACCCCAGTGATCTCTATTGTACACTCCCTTGAAAAAGTATTCAGACCCCTTGAAATTTTCCACATTTTGTTACAACCAAAACCATAAATGTATTTTATTGGGATTTTATGTGATAGACCAACACAAAGTGTCACATTATTGTTATTATTATTATTATACAGGATTTATATAGTGCCAACAGTTTACGTAGCGCTTTACATCTTGAGGGTAGACAGTACAAATACAATACACTTTAATACAGTAGGAATCAGAGGGCCCTGCTCCTTAGAGCTTACAATCTAAGAGGGAAGGTCAAGAGATACAAGAGGTAATAACTGTGGGTGATGTGCTGATTGAGAAGATAAATGTACAGTTGTTAGGTGGGGGCCAGATAGGCTTCTCTGTAGAGATGAGTTTTCAGGGATCGTCTGAAAGTGGATAAAGTTGGAGAAAATCGGACGGATTGGGGTAGAGAATTCCAGAGGATGGGAGAGGCTCTGGAGAAGTCCTGAATCTTCTTTGTATAGTTCCAATTTTAGTATATGTCCCGCCGAAGCAAGGACATATACATAATTGTGAAGTGGAAGGAAAATGATAAATGATACAAATAAATATGTGAAAAGTGGGGGGGGAGGGGATTTGTATGGCGCCCCCCGGAGTCAATACTTTGTAGAACCCCCTTTCTCTACAAGTCTTTTTGGGGATGTCTCTACCAGCTTTGCACATCTAGAGAGGACATTTCTGCCCATTCTTCTTTGTAAAATATCTCAAGTTCTGTCAGATTGGATGGAGAGCGTCTGTGATCAGCAATTTTCAAGTCTTGCCACAGATTCTCAATGGGATTTAGGTCTGGACTGTGACTGGGCCATTCTAACACATGAATATGCTTTGATCTAAACCATTCCATTGTAGCTCTGGCTGGATGTTTCGGGTCGTTGTCCTGCTGGAAGGTGAACCTCCACCCCAGTCTCAAGTCTTTTGTAGACTCTAACAGGTTTTCTTCTAAGATTGTCCTGTATTTGTCTCCATCCATCTTCCCATCAACTCTGACCAGCTTCCCTGTCCCTGCTGAAGAAAACCATCCCCACCACATGATGCTGTCACCACCATGTTTCACGGTGGGGATGGTGTGTTCAGGGTGATGGGCAGTGTTAGTTTTCCCCACACATAGCGTTTTGTTTTTAGGCCATAAAGTTGAATTTTGGTCTCATGTGACCAGATCACCTTCTTCCACATGTTTGCTGTGTCCTCCACATGGCTTCTCACAAACTGCAAACAGGACTTCTTATGACTTTCTTTCTCCAATGTCTTTCTTCTTGTCACTCTTCCATAAAGGGCAGATTTGTGGAGAACACGACTAATAGTTGTCCTGTGGACAGATTCTCCCCCCTGAGCTGTGGATCTCTGCAGCTCCTCCAGAGTTACCATGGACCTCTTGGCTCTTCTCTGATGAATGCTCTCCTTGCCCGGCCGGTCAGTTTAGGTGGACGGCCATGTCTTGGTAGGTTTGCAGTTGGGCCATACTCTTTCCATTTTCCGATGATGGATTGAACAGAGCTCCGTGAGATGTTCAAAGCTTGGGAGATTATTTTATAACCTAACCCTGCTTTATACTTCTCCACAACTTTATCCCTGACCTGTCTGGTGTGTTCCTTGGCCTTCATGATGCTGTTTGTTCACTAAGGTTCTCTAACAAACCTCTGAGGGCTTCACAGAACAGCTGTATTTATACTGAGATTACATGACACACAGGTGGACTCTATTTACTAATTAGGTGACTTGTGAAGACAATTGGTTCCTCTAGATTTTAGTTATCAGAGTAAAGGGGGCTGAATACAAATGCCCCTCCCCCACACTTTTCACATATTTATTTGTATCATTTATCATTTTCCTTCCACTTCACAATTATGTGACACTTTGTGTTGGTCTATCACATAAAATCCCAATAAAATACAATTATGTTTTTGGTTGTAACAAAATGTGGAAAATGTCAAGGCTCTGTACCTTTCAAGCCCCCACTGACCACTAATGTACAACGTTAGAAATGTCTGACCGGCAATGTACCCCACCGGCCACCACTGACCAGACCACCAGTGTACCTCTACAGCTCCACTAATCGCCATGGTAACCTTCTACCCCCCACCAGTGACTCCCCCAGATCCCACCAATGTACCCCTCCAGCCCCCACTAGTCACAAGTCTACAATGTTAACAACTGCTGACCACCAATGTACCCCCCATGACCCCCAATACAAACATTTCTGGAATGTCTTCTCGGGAATTCTGTAGATTAGAAGAAAAGGATGTTATGATTTGTAAATAAAATGTGAGGATGTGATTTGCTTTTCCTTGGAACCAAAATATCTGCAATCATGTTTCGGGGTAAAGAGACGGCTTCCAATGAAATGATCAAAAGAACGGGATGGTGGCGTAATCCTCCACTGGCAGAGCTCCCTGCCCCCCACCGGGACCCCCCGACTTTATCATTGTGTCACCCAGGAGTGTCACTGACACCAAATTATTCCACATCAATTCAAAATCAGCTCATTTCCATATAATCCCTCCCAGATCCACAATCTGAAATAATAATGGATAATGTGAACCGCAACATTGTAACAAATCACAGACCACCATTGTCTCATCTCTGACCAGGAAGTAGAAGGGGGCCCTGAATGATGCCTGAACAAAGGTGGGGCCGTCCTTCTGGAGAGAAATAGGAAGATGAAGGCATTGTGAAGGGGAAGTCCTGTGATCTCTGGGAGAGCTAAAAAAACCTGCAAAGGTTACACTGACACATTCTTCACCTAAAACTAAATATAAATATATACACTAAATTATGTTATGGACCTTGCTTTGTGCCCTGGTGGGCCGTCATATCAGAACAGGGAGGGGCCGTCCCCAAACTCCTCCCACAAAGATGGGAGCATGAAATTGTCCAAAATGTCTTGGTATGCCGACGCCTTAAGAGTTCCCTTCACTGGAACTAAGGGGCCAAGCTCCACCCCTGAGGAGCCAAGCCCAACCCCTGAGAAACAACCCCCCACCATAATCACCCCTACCCCACACCATAATCCCCCTCCCCCACGCCATTAATCCCCTCCCCCACACACCATAATCTCCCCTCCCCCCACACTCCATAAACCCCCTCCCCCCACACCATATCCCCCCTCCAACCCCCTCCGACACCATAATCCCCCCTCCACCCCACACTATAATCCCCCCTCCCCCCACACCATAAACCCCCTCCCCCCACACCATAATCCCCCCCCACCCCACACCATAATCCCCCCCCCCACCCCACACCATAATCCCCCCTCCACCCCCTCTGACACCATAATCCCCCCTCCACCCCCACACTATAATCCCCCCCTCCCCCACACACCATAATCTCCCCTCCCCCCACACACCATAACCCCCCCTCCCCCCACACCATAATCCCCCCTCCACCCCCTCCGACACCATAATCCCCCCTCCACCCCACACTATAATCCCCCCTCCCCCCACACCATAAACCCCTCCCCCCTCACACCATAATCCCCCCCCACCCCACACCATAACCCCCCCCCCACCCCACACCATAATCCCCCCTCCACCCCCTCTGACACCATAATCCCCCTCCACCCCACACTATAATCCCCCTCCCCCACACCATAATCCTCCTCCCCACACCATAATCTCCTCCCCCACGCCATAATCCCCCCTCCCCCACATCATAATCCCCCTCCCCCCACACACCATATCTCCCCTCCCCCCACACACCATAATCCCCCCCCCCCACCATCATAATCTCCCCTCCCCCACACACCATAATCCCCCCCCCACCTCACACCATATCTCCCCTCCCCCACACACCAAAATCTCCCTCCCCCCACACACCATAATCCCCTCCACCCCCACATCATAATCCCCTCCACCCCCCACATAATCCCCTCCACCCCCCACCATAATCCCCCCTCCCCCCACACCATATCCCCCTCCCCCCACACCATAATATCCCTCCCCCCACACCATAATCCCCCCTCCCCCCACATCATAATCTCCCCTCCCCCCACACCATAATCCCCCCCACCTCACACCATAATCCCTCCCCCCACACCATAATCTCCCTCCCCCCACACCATAATCCCCCCTCCCCCACACCATAATCTCCCTCCCCCCACACCATAATCCCCCCTCCCCCCACACCATAATCCCCCCCTCCCCCCACACCATAATCCCCCCCACCTCACACCATAATCCCTCCCCCCACACCATAAGCCCTCCCCCCACACCATAATCCCCCCTCCCCCCACACCATAATCCCCCCCCACCCCACACCATAATCCCTCCCCCCACACCATAATCCCCCCTCCCCCCACACCATAATCCCCCACCCCCCACACCATAAGCCCCCCTCCCCCACACCATAATCCCCCTTCCACCTCCCCCTCCGACACCATAATCCCCCCTCCACCCCACACTATAATCCCCCCTCCCCCCACACCATAACCCCCCTCCCCCCACACCATAATCCCCCCCCACCCCACACCATAATCCCCCCCCCACCCCACACCATAATCCCCCTCCACCCCCTCTGACACCATAATCCCCCCTCCAACCCCACACTATAATCCCCCCTCCCCCACACCATAATCCCTCCTCCCCCCACACCATAAATCTCCCTCCCCCATGCCATAATCCCCCCTCCCCCACATCATAATCCCCCCTCCCCACACACCATAATCTCCCTCCCCCCACACACCATAATCCCCCCCCCACCTCACACCATAATCTCCCCTCCCCCACACACCATATCTCCCCTCCCCCCACACACCATAATCCCCCCCCACCTCACACCATAATCTCCCCTCCCCACACACCATAATCTCCCCTCCCCCCACACACCATAATCCCCTCCACCCCCACATCATAATCCCCTCCACCCCCCCACCATAATCCCCTCCACCCCCCACCATAATCCCCCTCCCCCCACACCATAATCCCCCCTCCCCCCACACCATAATCCCTCCCCCCACACCATAATATCCCTCCCCCCACACCATAATCCCCCCTCCCCCCACACCATAATCCCCCCTCCCCCCACATCATAATCTCCCCTCCCCCCACACCATAATCCCCCCCACCTCACACCATAATCCCTCCCCCCACACCATAATCTCCCTCCCCCCACACCATAATCCCCCCTCCCCCCACACCATAATCTCCTCCCCCCACACCATAATCCCCCCTCCCCCCACACCATAATCCCCCCTCCCCCCACACCATAATCCCCCCCACCTCACACCATAATCCCTCCCCCCACACCATAATCCCCCCTCCCCCCACACCATAATCCCCCCCCACCCCACACCATAATCCCTCCCCCCACACCATAATCCCCCTCCCCCCACACCATAATCCCCCCTCCCCCCACACCATAATCCCCCCTCCACCCCCTCCGACACCATAATCCCCCCTCCACCCCACACTATAATCCCCCCTCCACCCACACCATAATCCCCCCCACCCCCTCCGACACCATAATCCCCCCTCCACCCCACACTATAATCCCCCCTCCCCCCACACCATAATCCCCCCCACCCCACACCATAATCCCTCCCCCCACACCATAATCTCCCTCCCCCACACCATAATCCCCCCTCCCCCCACACTATAATCCCCCCTCCACCCACACCATAATCCCCCCTCCCCCCACACCATAATCCCCCCTCCCCCCACACCATAATCCCCCCTCCACCCCCTCCGACACCATAATCCCTCCCCCCACACCATAATCTCCCTCCCCCCACACCATAATCCCCCCTCCCCCCACCATAATCCCCCCTCCCCCACACCATAATCCCCCTCCCCCCACACCATAATCCCCCCTCCCCCCCAACATAATCCCCCCTCCCCCACACCATAATCCCCCCTCCCCCCACACCATAATCCCCCCTCCCCCCACACCATAATCCCCCTCCCCCCAACATAATCCCCCCTCCCCCCACACCATAATCCCCCTCCCCCCACACCATAATCCCCCTCCCCCAACCATAATCCCCCCCCACCCCACACCATAATCCCCCCTCCACCCCCTCCGACACAATAATCCACCATTCCAGTGACAGTACACCTGACCCCCCCCCCATCCACCATTCCAGTGACAGTACACCTGACTCCCCCCCATCCACCATTCCAGTGACAGTACACCTGACTCCCCCCTATCCACCATTCCAGTGACAGTACACCTGACTCCCCCCATCCACCATTCCAGTGACAGTACACCTGACCCCCCCCCATCCACCATTCCAGTGACAGTACACCTGACTCCCCCCTATCCACCATTCCAGTGACAGTACACCTGACTCCCCCCCCCCCCATCCACCATTCCAGTGACAGTACACCTGACTCCCCCCTATCCACCATTCCAGTGACAGGACACCTGACTCCCCCCCCCTATCCACCATTCCAGTGACAGTACACCTGACTCCCCCCCATCCACCATTCCAGTGACAGTACACCTGACTCCCCCCTATCCACCATTCCAGTGACAGGACACCTGACTCCCCCCCCCCATCCACCATTCCAGTGACAGTACACCTGACTCCCCCCCATCCACCATTCCAGTGACAGTACACCTGACTCCCCCCATCCACCATTCCAGTGACAGTACACCTGACTCCCCCCTATCCACCATTCCAGTGACAGTACACCTGACTCCCCCCCCCCATCCACCATTCCAGTGACAGTACACCTGACCCCCCCCCCCCCTATCCACCATTCCAGTGACAGTACACCTGACTCCCCCCCATCCACCATTCCAGTGACAGTACACCTGACTCCTCCCTATCCACCATTCCAGTGACAGTACACCTGACTCCCCCTATCCACCATTCCAGTGACAGTACACCTGACTCCCCCTATCCACCATTCCAGTGACAGTACACCTGACTCCCCCATCCACCATTCCAGTGACAGTACACCTGACTCCCCCTATCCACCATTCCAGTGACAGTACACCTGACTCCCCCATCCACCATTCCAGTGACAGTACACCTGACTCCCCCCCCCCTATCCACCATTCCAGTGACAGTACAACCTGACTCCCCCTATCCACCATTCCAGTGACAGTACACCTGACTCCTCCCTATCCACCATTCCAGTGACAGTACACCTGACTCCTCCCTATCCACCATTCCAGTGACAGTACACCTGACTCCCCCCCATCCACCATTCCAGTGACAGTACACCTGACTCCCCCCATCCACCATTCCAGTGACAGTACACCTGACTCCCCCCTATCCACCATTCCAGTGACAGTACACCTGACTCCCCCCCCCATCCACCATTCCAGTGACAGTACACCTGACCCCCCCCCCCTATCCACCATTCCAGTGACAGTACACCTGACTCCCCCCCATCCACCATTCCAGTGACAGTACACCTGACTCCTCCCTATCCACCATTCCAGTGACAGTACACCTGACTCCCCTATCCACCATTCCAGTGACAGTACACCTGACTCCCCCTATCCACCATTCCAGTGACAGTACACCTGACTCCCCCATCCACCATTCCAGTGACAGTACACCTGACTCCCCCTATCCACCATTCCAGTGACAGTACACCTGACTCCCCCTATCCACCATTCCAGTGACAGTACACCTGACTCCCCCATCCACCATTCCAGTGACAGTACACCTGACTCCCCCTATCCACCATTCCAGTGACAGTACACCTGACTCCCCCTATCCACCATTCCAGTGACAGTACACCTGACTCCCCCTATCCACCATTCCAGTGACAGTACACCTGACTCCTCCCTATCCACCATTCCAGTGACAGTACACCTGACTCCTCCCTATCCACCATTCCAGTGACAGTACACCTGACTCCCCCCCATCCACCATTCCAGTGACAGTACACCTGACTCCCCCCATCCACCATTCCAGTGACAGTACACCTGACTCCCCCCTATCCACCATTCCAGTGACAGTACACCTGACTCCCCCCCCCCATCCACCATTCCAGTGACAGTACACCTGACCCCCCCCCCCTATCCACCATTCCAGTGACAGTACACCTGACTCCCCCCATCCACCATTCCAGTGACAGTACACCTGACTCCTCCCTATCCACCATTCCAGTGACAGTACACCTGACTCCCCCTATCCACCATTCCAGTGACAGTACACCTGACTCCCCCTATCCACCATTCCAGTGACAGTACACCTGACTCCCCCATCCACCATTCCAGTGACAGTACACCTGACTCCCCCTATCCACCATTCCAGTGACAGTACACCTGACTCCCCCTATCCACCATTCCAGTGACAGTACACCTGACTCCCCCATCCACCATTCCAGTGACAGTACACCTGACTCCCCCTATCCACCATTCCAGTGACAGTACACCTGACTCCCCCTATCCACCATTCCAGTGACAGTACACCTGACATTTGCGGAGATGCACTGATAGGATCAGCCAGGACCTGAAGACCAGGTAGAGCTTGTGGCCACATTTGCTCAACGCAATAATGGTGTCACCTCGGCGGGGGTGGGGGCAGAAAAATTTCCCAAGCGGACTGAAGATCTGCTTTAACCCTTTGAATGCCAGGTTTATAAACATACCTTGGTGGACGAGAGGTTAAGTGAAGCTGGTGGTGTGAATGAGCCCCGTCCTTCCCCACCATATTTGTTGTAGGGGAGGGGATGCCCCTGAGTTGGGAATTGAAGAGGAAGTCTCTTCAATTTTAGAAGAGTTGTCATGTGACCCCGCCATTGTCCCGGTGTTCTGCCGAGAAAGTTACGCTCGGCTGATAAGTTCCCCCCTCTACTGCGCAGGCGCTGCGCCTGCGCAGTAGGATTCGGCGGAAATAGCCGAAGCGGAATAGCTGAAAATCAGCTGTACACGGCGCCTGTAAACGGGCCCCTCGCTCCGCTCGCCACGCTTCGGGCACGGCCTCGCTCCGCTCGCCACGCTTCGGGCACGGCCTCGCTCCGCTCGCCACGCTTCGGGCACGGCCTCGCTCCGCTCGCCACGCTTCGGGCACGGCCTCGCTCCGCTCGCCACGCTTCGGGCACGGCCTCGCTCCGCTCGCCACGCTTCGGACACGGCCTCGCTCCGCTCGCCACGCTTCGGGGACGGCCTCGCTTCGCTCGCCACGCTTCGGGCACGGCCTCGCTCCGCTCACCACGCTTCGGGCACGGCCTCGCTCCGCTCGCCACGCTTCGGGCACGGCCTCGCTCCGCTCGCCACGCTTCGGGCACGGCCTCGCTCCGCTCGCCACGCTTCGGGCACGGCCTCGCTACGCTCGCCACGCTTCGGGCACGGCCTCGCTACGCTCGCCATGCTTCGGGCACGGCCTCGCTCCGCTCGCCACGCTTCGGGCACGGCCTCGCTACGCTCGCCACGCTTCGGGCACGGCCTCGCTTCGCTCGGCTCTTTTAGATTTCTCCTCTAGGTCCACTTGGATGGTGGGGAAGGAACCTGGACCCAGAGCGCAGGCGCCGTGTACAGCTGATTGTAGATCTTGAGCTTCGGCTATCTCCGGTGGCTGTTAGTAGTTCGTACTGCGCAGGCGCTGCGCCTGCGCAGTACAGGGGGGGAACTTATCTGCCGATGTTACTTATTCGGCAAGACACCGGCCCTCTGCAGTGAATGGGTCTCCTCCGTTCTCCTGGAAGTGTGATGTCATCAGACCAATTACGTCTGATTATTTCCAGAGTCGGATGAATTGGAGATCTTCATGGAGATAACGGAACGCCTTGTAGATGCATTTCCCAGAGTGCTCAGCGTCCTCTGACGCCGCGCTCTTCCCAGGACCGTTCTGCCACATTAAACCCCTCAGCGATCGCGTCCCGCGCCTTCCGATCCCGCTGCACGTATTGTATTGGGGCCTGGGTGCTTTCTTATAATTAGTTATGAATTCCTTTGCGGATCACTGAGATGGGATGTTTGCAGGAGAGGGAAACAAAATAAAATCGCCCACGTAACCAGCGTCCTTCTATTACGAAAGTCTATTCAAAATGGCGGCTCACCGCTGTCTGACCTTTGTGTCAAAATTCAAAATCCCCCCCATCAGCAAGGGACGTCCGAACGTTTAAAGCAGAACTCGCCACCTGATCGTTATCCACATCAGCTCCAGGAGGTTTTACCCCCCCTTCATGACCAGGCCATATCTTGCTATTCGGCACTGCGCTACTTTAACTGACGAATGCGCGGTCGTGCGACACTGTACACAAACAAAATTTGTATCATTTTTTTCACACAAATAGAGAATTCTTTTTGTGGTATTTGATCACCTCTGCCATTTTTATTTTTTGCGCTATAAACAAAAAAATAGATCCAAAATTTTGAAATAAAACACAATATTTTTTTCTGTACTTCCTGCTATGAAACATCCAATAAAAAAATTAAATTTCTACATAAATTTTGGTCAAAATGTATTTTTCTGCATGTCTTTGATAGATAAAAATCTAATAAGTGTATATTGATCGGTTTGTGTGAAAGTTATACAAATTACGGGATATATACTGGAGGGTTTTTTATACCACTAATGGTGGCGATCAGCGACTTAAAATGGGACTGCAATATTGCGGTGGACAATCTGACACTAACTGATGCTGGGGGAACTAACTGCCATTGACATCACCAGTTCCTCCAATACAGTGATCAGTGCTAAAAATATGCACTGTCACTGTACTTATGGACACTGGCTGGGGAAAAGGGGCCAACATCTAGGAGATCAATATGTGTGTGCAGTGGGCTGCTTTTTACTAATGATCTCTCAATTTCTCATCCCTGCAAACTGACAGATCGCTCCCCTGTAGAGCTCTGTGTTGTTTACCAGCACAGAGCTCTGGGCTGTGATTGGTCTCGTCTGATCAATCATTGGCCAGGACTGGCTGAGAGGCTTCTGCTGTGTACAGACCAGTCAGGCGTTTTGGAGCGAAGATGTGAAATGTCTCCATAGAGAAGAATTGATTTTTTCCCCTCCAGCGTTTTGTACCTTCAGGTGTGAACCCGGATGTGGGCAGCGATGGACCGGCACTCTGCTTTCCCCACCGCGGCTGCCCGTCCGCAGTGCAGGTGGGCGAT
>JBBDGP010005044.1:0-41042 GCA_037952835.1 Lithobates septentrionalis | reverse complement strand
GTATTACCCCCCCCCATTGTACTCTCCCTCATCTACCAATAGGGAGTGGAGGATCTCCCCCAGTCTGTGTCCCGGGACAGGAAGTGAAGAGAAATCTCATTGTAGCCATTTCTGTTCTCTGATAATTCTTCTCTCTCTGCAGATCTCAAAGCCGCTGGGAGAAGCCACAGAAGATGAGGTGAGTGACCGGCACCCGCTGATCCTGCCAGTAACACCCCCCCCTCCCCCCGGGTGACAACACTTCCTGCCCCCTCCCCCCGGGTGACAACACTTCCTGCCCCCTCCCCCCGGGTGACAACACTTCCTGCCCCCTCCCCCCGGGTGACAACACTTCCTGCCCCCTCCCCCCGGGTGACAACACTTCCTGCCCCCTCCCCCCGGGTGACAACACTTCCTGCCCCTCCCCCCGGGTGACAACACTTCCTGCCCCCTCCCCCCGGGTGACAACACTTCCTGCCCCCTCCCCCCGGGTGACAACACTTCCTGCCCCCCCCCCCGGGTGACAACACTTCCTGCCCCCCCCGGGTGACACACTTCCTGCCCCCCCCCCCGGGTGACAACACTTCCTGCCCCCCCTCCAGGTGACAACACTTCCTGCCCCCTCCCCCCGGGTGACAACACTTCCTGCCCCCCCCCCCCCCGGGTGACAACACTTCCTGCCCCCCCCCCGGGTGACAACACTTCCTGCCCCCCCCTCCCGGGTGACAACACTTCCTGCCCCCCCCTCCCGGGTGACAACACTTCCTGCCCCCCCCTCCCGGGTGACAACACTTCCTGCCCCCCCCCCCGGGTGACAACACTTCCCTGCCCCCCCTCCCGGGTGACAACACTTCCTGCCCCCCCCTCCCGGGTGACAACACTTCCTGCCCCCCCTCCCGGGTGACCAACACTTCCTGCCCCCCCTCCCGGGTGACAACACTTCCTGCCCCCCCTCCCGGGTGACAACACTTCCTGCCCCCCCTCCCCGGGTGACAACACTTCCTGCCCCCCCTCCCGGGTGACAACACTTCCTGCCCCCCCTCCCGGGTGACAACACTTCCTGCCCCCCCTCCCGGGTGACAACACTTCCTGCCCCCCCTCCCCGGGTGACAACACTTCCTGCCCCCCCTCCCGGGTGACAACACTTCCTGCCCCCCTCCCGGGTGACAACACTTCCTGCCCCCCCCCCGGGTGACAACACTTCCTGCCCCCCCCCCGGGTGACAACACTTCCTGCCCCCCCCCCGGGTGACAACACTTCCTGCCCCCCCCCGGGTGACAACACTTCCTGACCCCCCCCGGGTGACAACACTTCCTGCCCCCCCGGGTGACAACACTTCCTGCCCCCCCAGGGTGACAACACTTCCTGCCCCCCCAGGGTGACAACACTTCCTGCCCCCCGGGTGACAACACTTCCTGCCCCCCGGGGTGACAACACTTCCTGCCCCCCGGGTGACAACACTTCCTGCCCCCCGGGTGACAACACTTCCTGCCCCCCGGGTGACAACACTTCCTGCCCCCCGGGTGACAACACTTCCTGCCCCCCCTCCGGGTGACAACACTTCCTGCCCCCCCCTCCGGGTGACAACACTTCCTGCCCCCCCCTCCCGGGTGACAACACTTCCTGCCCCCCCCTCCGGGTGACAACACTTCCTGCCCCCCCCTCCGGGTGACAACACTTCCTGCCCACCCCCCTCCGGGTGACAACACTTCCTGCCCCCCCCTCCGTGTGACAACACTTTCTGCCCCCCCCTCCGTGTGACAACACTTCCTGCCCCCCCCTCCGTGTGACAACACTTCCTGCCCCCCCCCTCCGTGTGACAACACTTCCTGCCCCCCCCTCCGTGTGACAACACTTCCTGCCCCCCCCTCCGTGTGACAACACTTTCTGCCCCCCCCTCCGTGTGACAACACTTCTGCCCCCCCCTCCGTGTGACAACACTTCCCTGCCCCCCCCTCCGTGTGACAACACTTCCTGCCCCCCCCCTCCGTGTGACAACACTTCCTGCCCCCCCCCTCCGTGTGACAACACTTCCTGCCCCCACCCCCTCCGTGTGACAACACTTCCTGCCCCCCCCCCTCCGTGTGACAACACTTCCTGCCCCCCCCCCCTCCGTGTGACAACACTTCCTGCCCCCCCCCCCCTCCGTGTGACAACACTTCCTGCCCCCCCCCCTCCGTGTGACAACACTTCCTGCCCCCCCCCTCCGTGTGACCACACTTCCTGCCCCCCCCTCCGTGTGACCACACTTCCTGCCCCCCCCTCCGTGTGACAACACTTCCTGCCCCCCCCTCCGGGTGACAACACTTCCTGCCCCCCCCCCGGTGACAACACTTCCTGCCCCCCCTCCGGGTGACAACACTTCCTGCCCCCTCCCCCCGGGTGACAACACTTCCTGCCCCCCCCCTCCGGGTGACAACACTTCCTGCCCCCCCCCCCTCCGGGTGACAACACTTCCTGCCCCCCCCCCTCCGGGTGACAACACTTCCTGCCCCCCCCCTCCGGGTGACAACACTTCCTGCCCCCCCCCCCTTCGGGTGACAACACTTCCTGCCCCCCCCCCCTTCGGGTGACAACACTTCCTGCCCCACCCTCCGGGTGACAACACTTCCTGCCCCCCCCCCTCCGGGTGACAACACTTCCTGCCCCCTGGGTGACAACACTTCCTGCCCCCCGGGTGACAACACTTCCTGCCCCCCGGGTGACAACACTTCCTGCCCCCCGGGTGACAACACTTCCTGCCCCCCCCTCCGGGTGACAACACTTCCTGCCCCCCCCTCCGGGTGACACACTTCCTGCCCCCCCGGGTGACAACACTTCCTGCCCCCCGGGTGACAACACTTCCTGCCCCCCCTCCGGGTGACAACACTTCCTGCCCCCCCCCTCCGGGTGACAACACTTCCTGCCCCCCCCCCCCCCCCTCCGGGTGACAACACTTCCTGCCCCCCCCCCCTCCGGGTGACAACACTTCCTGCCCCCCCCCCTCCGTGTGACAACACTTCCTGCCCCCCCCCCTCCGTGTGACAACACTTCCTGCCCCCCCCCTCCGGGTGACAACACTTCCTGCCCCCCCCCTCCGTGTGACAACACTCCTGCCCCCCCCTCCGTGTGAAAACACTTCCTGCCCCCCCCCCCTCCGGGTGACAACACTTCCTGCCCCCCCCCCCTCCGGGTGACAACACTTCCTGCCCCCCCTCCGTGTGACAACACTTCCTGCCCCCCCCCCCCCCCCTCCGTGTGACAACACTTCCTGCCCCCCCCCTCCGTGTGACAACACTTCCTGCCCCCCCCCTCCGTGTGACAACACTTCCTGCCCCACCTCCGTGTGACAACACTTCCTGCCCCCCCCCCGGGTGACAACACTTCCTGCCCCCTCCCCCCGGGTGACAACACTTCCTGCCCCCTCCCCCCGGGTGACAACACTTCCTGCCCCCTCCCCCCGGGGTGACAACACTTCCTGCCCCCTCCCCCCGGGTGACAACACTTCCTGCCCCCCCGGGTGACAACACTTCCTGCCCCCCCCGGGTGACAACACTTCCTGCCCCCCCCGGGTGACAACACTTCCTGCCCCCCCCGGGTGACAACACTTCCTGCCCCCCCGGGTGACAACACTTCCTGCCCCCCCCCCCCGGGTGACAACACTTCCTGCCCCCCCCCCCCGGGTGACAACACTTCCTGCCCCCCCCCCCCCGGGTGACAACACTTCCTGCCCCCCCCTCCGGGTGACACACTTCCTGCCCCCCCCCTCCGGGTGACAACACTTCCTGCCCCCCCCCCCCTCCGGGTGACAACACTTCCTGCCCCCCCCCCTCCGGGTGACAACACTTCCTGCCCCCCCCTCCGGGTGACAACACTTCCTGCCCCCCCCCCTCCGGGTGACAACACTTCCTGCCCCCCCCTCCGTGTGACAACACTTCCTGCCCTCCCCCTCCGGGTGACAACACTTCCTGCCCTCCCCCTCCGGGTGACAACACTTCCTGCCCTCCCCCACCGGGTGACAACACTTCCTGCCCTCCCCTCCGGGTGACAACACTTCCTGCCCTCCCCCTCCGGGTGACAACACTTCCTGCCCTCCCCCTCCGGGTGACAACACTTCCTGCCCTCCCCTCCCGGGTGACAACACTTCCCTGCCCTCCCCCTCCGGGTGACAACACTTCCTGCCCTCCCCCTCCGGGTGACAACACTTCCTGCCCTCCCCCTCCGGGTGACAACACTTCCTGCCCTCCCCCCTCCGGGTGACAACACTTCCTGCCCTCCCCCTCCGGGTGACAACACTTCCTGCCCTCCCCCTCCGGGTGACAACACTTCCTGCCCTCCCCCTCCGGGTGACAACACTTCCTGCCCTCCCCCTCCGGGTGACAACACTTCCTGCCCTCCCCCTCCGGGTGACAACACTTCCTGCCCTCCCCCTCCGGGTGACAACACTTCCTGCCCTCCCCCTCCGGGTGACAACACTTCCTGCCCTCCCCCTCCGGGTGACAACACTTCCTGGCCCTCCCCCTCCGGGTGACAACACTTCCTGCCCTCCCCCTCCGGGTGACAACACTTCCTGCCCTCCCCCTCCGGGTGACAACACTTCCTGCCCTCCCCTCCGGGTGACAACACTTCCTGCCCTCCCCCTCCGGGTGACAACACTTCCTGCCCTCCCCCTCCGGGTGACAACACTTCCTGCCCTCCCCCTCCGGGTGACAACACTTCCTGCCCTCCCCCTCCGGGTGACAACACTTCCTGCCCTCCCCCTCCGGGTGACAACACTTCCTGCCCTCCCCCTCCGGGTGACAACACTTCCTGCCCTCCCCCTCCGGGTGACAACACTTCCTGCCCTCCCCCTCCGGGTGACAACACTTCCTGCCCTCCCCCTCCGGGTGACAACACTTCCTGCCCTCCCCCTCCGGGTGACAACACTTCCTGCCCTCCCCCTCCGGGTGACAACACTTCCTGCCCTCCCCCTCCGGGTGACAACACTTCCTGCCCCCTCCCCCCGGGTGACAACACTTCCTGCCCCCTCCCCCCGGGTGACAACACTTCCTGCCCTCCCCCTCCGGGTGACAACACTTCCTGCCCCCCCTCCGGGTGACAACACTTCCTGCCCCCCCCGGGTGACAACACTTCCTGCCACCCCCCCCCGGGTGACAACACTTCCTGCCACCCCCCCCCCCGGGTGACAACACTTCCTGCCACCCCCGGGTGACAACACTTCCTGCCCCCCCCCCCGGGTGACAACACTTCCTGCCCCCCCCCCGGGTGACAACACTTCCTGCCCCCCCCCTCCGGGTGACAACACTTCCTGCCCCCCCGGGTGACAACACTTCCTGCCACCCCCCCCCCCCGGGTGACAACACTTCCTGCCACCCCCCCCCCCCCCGGGTGACAACACTTCCTGCCCCCCCCCCGGGTGACAACACTTCCTGCCCCCTCCCCCCGGGTGACAACACTTCCTGCCCCCTCCCCCCGGGTGACAACACTTCCTGCCCCCTCCCCCCGGGTGACAACACTTCCTGCCCCCTCCCCCCGGGTGACAACACTTCCTGCCCCCTCCCCCCGGGTGACAACACTTCCTGCCCCCCTCCCCCCGGGTGACAACACTTCCTGCCCCCTCCCCCCGGGTGACAACACTTCCTGCCCCCTCCCCCCGGGTGACAACACTTCCTGCCCCCTCCCCCCGGGTGACAACACTTCCTGCCCCCTCCCCCCGGGTGACAACACTTCCTGCCCCCTCCCCCCGGGTGACAACACTTCCTGCCCCTCCCCCCGGGTGACAACACTTCCTGCCCCCTCCCCCCGGGTGACAACACTTCCTGCCCCCTCCCCCCGGGTGACAACACTTCCTGCCCCCTCCCCCCGGGTGACAACACTTCCTGCCCCTCCCCCCGGGTGACAACACTTCCTGCCCCCTCCCCCCGGGTGACAACACTTCCTGCCCCCTCCCCCCGGGTGACAACACTTCCTGCCCCCTCCCCCCGGGTGACAACACTTCCTGCCCCCTCCCCCAGGGTGACAACACTTCCTGCCCCCTCCCCCCGGGTGACAACACTTCCTGCCCCCTCCCCCCGGGTGACAACACTTCCTGCCCCCTCCCCCCGGGTGACAACACTTCCTGCCCCCTCCCCCCGGGTGACAACACTTCCTGCCCCCTCCCCCCAGGGTGACAACACTTCCTGCCCCCTCCCCCCGGGTGACAACACTTCCTGCCCCCTCCCCCCGGGTGACAACACTTCCTGCCCCCTCCCCCCGGGTGACAACACTTCCTGCCCCCTCCCCCGGGTGACAACACTTCCTGCCCCCTCCCCCCGGGTGACAACACTTCCCGCCCCCCCGGGTGACAACACTTCCCGCCCCCCCCCGGGTGACAACACTTCCCGCCCCCCCGGGTGACAACACTTCCTGCCCCCCCGGGTGACAACACTTCCCGCCCCCCCGGGTGACAACACTTCCCCGCCCCCCCGGGTGACAACACTTCCTGCCCCCCCGGGTGACAACACTTCCTGCCCCCCCCCGGGTGACAACACTTCCTGCCCCCCCCCCGGGTGACAACACTTCCTGCCCCCCCCCCCGGGTGACAACACTTCCTGCCCCCCCCCCGGGTGACAACACTTCCTGCCCCCCCCCCCGGGTGACAACACTTCCTGCCCCCCCTCCCCGGGTGACAACACTTCCTGCCCCCCCCCCCCGGGTGACAACACTTCCTGCCCCCCCCCGGGTGACAACACTTCCTGCCCCCCCCGGGTGACAACACTTCCTGCCCCCCCCGGGTGACAACACTTCCTGCCCCCCCCGGGTGACAACACTTCCTGCCCCCCCGGGTGACAACACTTCCTGCCCCCCCCGGGTGACAACACTTCCTGCCCCCCCCTCCGGGTGACAACACTTCCTGCCCCCTCCCCCCGGGTGACAACACTTCCTCCCCCGGGTGACAACACTTCCTGCCCCCTCCCCCGGGTGACAACACTTCCTGCCCCCTCCCCCCGGGTGACAACACTTCCTGCCCCCTCCCCCCGGGTGACAACACTTCCTCCCCCCGGGTGACAACACTTCCTCCCCCCTCCCCCCGGGTGACAACACTTCCTGCCCCCTCCCCCCCGGGTGACAACACTTCCTGCCCCCTCCCCCCGGGTGACAACACTTCCTGCCCCCTCCCCCCGGGTGACAACACTTCCTGCCCCCTCCCCCCGGGTGACAACACTTCCTGCCCCCTCCCCCCGGGTGACAACACTTCCTGCCCCCCCCTCCGGGTGACAACACTTCCTGCCCCCCCCTCCGGGTGACAACACTTCCTGCCCCCCCTCCGGGTGACAACACTTCCTGCCCCCCCCTCCGGGTGACAACACTTCCTGCCCCCCCCTCCGGGTGACAACACTTCCTGCCCCCCCCCTCCGGGTGACAACACTTCCTGCCCCCCCCCCTCCGGGTGACAACACTTCCTGCCCCCCCCCTCCGGGTGACAACACTTCCTGCCCCCCCCCCGGGTGACAACACTTCCTGCCCCCCCTCCGGGTGACAACACTTCCTGCCCCCCCCTCCGGGTGACAACACTTCCTGCCCCCCCTCCGGGTGACAACACTTCCTGCCCCCCCCTCCGGGTGACAACACTTCCTGCCCCCCCCTCCGGGTGACAACACTTCCTGCCCCCCCCTCCGGGTGACAACACTTCCTGCCCCCCCCTCCGGGTGACAACACTTCCTGCCCCCCCCTCCGGGTGACAACACTTCCTGCCCCCCCCTCCGGGTGACAACACTTCCTGTCCTGTGTCTATAGCGGATCACGGTTGTCACCTGAGGATTCTCTTCTGATTCGGTCTACAGGCACCTCCCCCATCCTCATCTCTGTTACAGAAAGAGGAAGTTGCTTTGTAGATCACAGAAGAGCGCTGAGAACCCCAATGTCAGATCCGTCCACAGGAAGTGACACGGGCGCTGGATTTCTGGCAGGATCGGTGTTTCTGTGATTGGAGGAAATGCATTTCATAGAATAGAACTTTATTTTTTCCTCATTTTGTAAGGGGGAGGAGTTATAACCTCTCATCATCGGTGTCCCCTCGAGGGGATTTCCCTTCACTACTAAAAATAAAGTGTTGCCTCTAGTTATATATAGGAGGTGGTCTCTGTCCTCCTGTGATTGGATGGGAAGGGGGGCTGAGAATACGGCTTTGCTGGAAGCTCCCCAGGGAAATGGGGGGGGGGGGTGGTAAATGCGGGAGCCTGGGGTCTGATCAGGTGACATCACATTAGAGGAGGGGGAAGGGTATAGACAATCGGAACTTCTCATCGTCTTCACTCCGATTCCAATCAATATTGTGCATGGAGTAATATTTGTCATCAGTGTCCCCATTGCAGAGATTTCCCTTCACTTCCTGTCCCCCATAGCCAAACAGGAAGTGAGAGGAAATGCCTGCAAGTGGGCCCCTGAATGCAGACAGTGTGAGTTCTGCTACACGCCCTCTCATGGGTGTCATATGGGGGGGCACAGCGGCTGCATCCCAGGTGACATGAATGGGGCGGTACAGAACACCTGAACACGCCCCCTTGTGGGTGTACACCGCAGTGCGATCTGTGTGAGCAACACCCCCTCCTACCTTTGTCAGGCCCCCCTATCCCTCTGTCCCCCCTCTACCTTTCTCGCCCCCCCCATCCCTCTGTCCCTCCTCTACCTTTGTCGGCCCCCCCTATCCTTCTGCCCCCCTCTACCTTTGTTTGCCCCCTCTACCTTTGTTTGCCCCCCTATCCTTCTGCCCCCCTCTACCTTTGTTTGCCCCCCCCCTATCCTTCTGCCCCCCTCTACCTTTGTTTGCCCCCCCCTATCCTTCTGCCCCCCCCTCTACCTTTGTTTGCCCCCCCTATCCTTCTGCTCCCCCCCTCTACCTTTGTTTGCCCCCCCTATCCTTCTGCCCCCCCTCTACCTTTGTTTGCCCCCCTATCCTTCTGCCCCCCTCTACCTTTGTTTGCCCCCCCCCCTATCCCTCTGCCTCCCCTCAACTTTTGTCAGCCCCCCTATCCCTCTGTCCCCCCTCTGCACCCTCTACCTTTTGTCAGCCCCCCTATCCGCGCTCTCAGTACAGAAATGATTACATTTGGGACCCCTGTATATGTCGGGGGTGGGGATCGGATGGAGAGGATTATTGTACATCTGAGTGTTTGAGCCCCAAGACTGGCCTGTTGTGGATTTTGTGACCCCCCCCTCACTTTTTCTTTTGTGTCCCCAGCTGGTATCGGAGTTCCTGCACTCCCGTGTGCCGTCTCTGCACACCCGCGCCCCCCACACCTTCAAGATGGACGGCCTCCTGGCAGAGATGCAGCAGATCGAACAAAGCAGCTTCCGCCCCCAACCCCTGCGAGGTGCGAGCCCCGCCCCCCCCCCCCCCGCCATAGGAAACCCCCTTTTATTTATTTGTATTCTTTATATTATTACTATTTGTTTATAATTGTATCTATATATCTATATCTATCTATTTGCTGCCTCCTTCCTCTGCTATCGGTGTGAGTCACCTCTGACCAGTTTTCCTGACACCAAGAGATAAAAGGTGACAGGGGCGGGAGCTCCAGCACACAGCCTGTGATTGGTAGCCTCAGCTCTGTGAAAGGGGGGGGGGGGTGTGTCCCTTCCCTCCAATCTGCTCTGAGTTCTCCTCACTGAGCTCTGCAGAGTGTAATTTCAGCTCTCCCTCCTCCTTTTTTTTTTTTCTGAACTCTCACACAAACTTAATAAAATTCAGCACTTTGGCTGTAGAGAAGAGAAGACGGCAGATAAACGGGTACAACTTATGTAGGTGGATTTGTCTCATCTCTGTGTATCACCTAAGGCCGGTCACCTCACTGGGGCTATGGAGGGTTTACAATCACTAATTCAATGTGGGGGACACAATGTGATTGTAGTGTGTGTGGCTGTGTGCAGACTGACAGATCTCCTCATTCCTCTCTATGAAGCTCCCGGGGTGGCAGATTTGGCTCTGTCTGAGAACTGGACAGAAGAGTTCCTGGTACAAGAGCCGGAGGCCGTGGAGGAGGAGGACTGGAGCCGAGAGTTCACCGACCAAGCGGGTAAGTCTGCCTATAGCCTGCTGACCCCCCCACTGAATCCCCCCCTGCGGTCTGCTGACCCCCCCCACTGGATCTGCTGACCCCCCCACTAAATCCCCCCCCCCCGCGGTCTGCTGACCCCCCCCCCCACTGATCCCCCCCCCCAGCAATCTGCTGACCCCCCCACTGGATCTGCTGACCCCCCCCACGGTCTGCTGACCCCCCCACTGAATCCCCCCCTGCGGTCTGGTAACCCCCGCTGATTCCCCCCCCCCCCACTGAATCCCCCCCTCCCCCCACTGAATCTTCTGACCCCCCCCCACTGAATCTCCCCTCCTGTCTGCGCTGACCTGCCCCTCCCCTCTTCTGCCCCTGCCGTCTGTTTCCCCTCCCCTGCCGTCTGTTTCCCCTCCCCTGCCGTCTTTTTCCCCTCTGATCTGCCCCTCCCCTGACCCACCCCTCCCGTCTGTTGCCCCTCCCCTGCCGGCTGTTGCCCCTCTTCCACCCCTCCTGTCTGCTGACGCTCCACTGACCTACCCCTCCCCTGCCGTTTGCTGGCCCTCTTCCGCCCCTCCCCTGCTGTCTGCTGATGCCCTGCCGTCTGTTGCCCCTCCCCTGCCGTCTGTTGCCCCTCCCCTGCCGTCTGTTGCCCCTCCCCTGCCGTCTGTTGCCCCTCCCCTGCCGTCTGTTGCCCCTCCCCTGCCGTCTGTTGCCCCTCCCCTGCCGTCTGTTGCCCCTCCCCTGCCCATCACCTATCTCTAGACCTTTTCCCCTGCACATCGCCTTCAGTCTCTCTCTCTGATTTAATGGCTGAGCTTAGAGGGCGCCTGAAGAAGCATAAAAGAATATTGCTTTGTCTTCGTTATCCCCAATACGTATATACAGGTCACAGTTTGCACGCGGTGTACGGGGGATATGGATGAAGATATCGTCATAACCGCTTCCATACCATGTTATATGCTGGAAGGTTACTCAGAACCCCCAAACATTATAATTATTGATTTCGCAGAGACCCTAGAGAATAAAATGGCGGTTGTTGCAATTTTTATGTCACACAGTTCTTGCACAGCAATTTTTCGAAGGTGTTTTTTTTTTTTTTTTTGGGGGGGGAAAAAAATTGATAGCAAATCACGGCCGCCGGAGGACCTCACGGTGTTGGAGGAGATGTAGAGGTGGGGGGGTCCACCCCCAAGCTGACATGACTTCTGCCCTATACCCAATGGGCGGGTCCCAGAACTTCTCCTCCAGCCCTGTGAGCACCTCCAGCGGCCCGTGATTTGCTATCATCGGCGGACCGGGACACCTGTGGAGATGATTTTTGCATGTGGCCAGATATGTGCTGCGAGTTTTAACATATATATATATTTTTTTAAGCTGCCCACTAGATGGCGCTTTCCCCTTTCTATGCATATGAATAGAGTCAAATGCGACTCTTTGCAGTGCGATTTTCACCCATTCATTCTGTACTGATAGATAAAACCGATGTGGCTGGACCGCTTTGGTGCAAATTTCTGCTTCTGGACTGGAATTTTGATTATTTTCTTTTTCTCTCTCTTCTATTGATGAAGACTCGATGCCGTCGCCCTCCCGCTGGGCGGAGGAGTACCTGCAGCAGTCGGAGGAGAAGCTGTGGCTGGGGGAGACGGAGGGAGTCATGGCGGAGAAAATGGTGAGGGGGTTTTTACAATCACTGTGTATCTACTTGTGTGTTCCCTGTGACAACCAATCGGATTGGGACTCTGTGACCTGCAGCGGAACGAAGCAGCCGGCTGATTGGTTGTTTCTGGTCATTTTGATATTAAAGTAGTTATTAAACCTCCACCTATAAAATGTCATTTCCCTTTGGGGCCCATTCACGATTGGCGTGTGCTAAAACGCTCCATTTTTTTTTTTTTTTTTGGGCTGCGTTCGCACTTTTTGCGTTTTTTTTTTTTTTTTTTGTTTTTTTTTTTTGAGCGATTTGCACGCAATTTCACGTGACGCACATTCACTTCATGGGCTGCCCTGTGCAAGTTTTGTCACCTAAAAAGAAGCGCACGCTCCTTTTTTGTTGGGGGGCGACAAACCGAGCGCCATCTTAAAACTGTTTTTTGCCATGATCACAGCTGAGGCGCATCGTGTTCTTTTTTTGGGGTGCCAATCAAAGAATAACGGCGCCCAAAAGAGTGCCGCGCGTTCTGCCGCGATTTGCGATGGCGGCTATTCTGTCCGCGTTTCCCAAGCCCCGAGATGCGAATGGGGGGGGGGGGGGGATCCCGGAATGAACTGGAATCGCGGGCAGAATCGCCACGATTCTAGCTCAACGATTCCAGAGCCGCAGCAAAGTACGCAACGCGCTCGCGGTGCCATTATTTCTTAGACCATTTTCACACCTGGAGGCGGTTTTCAGGCGGTTTTAGCGCTAGAAATATCGCCTGTAAAGCGTCTGAAAACCGCCTCCCATGCTGCCTCAATGTAAAAGCCGGGACGTTAGAAAAAGTCCTGCAAGCAACATCTTTGGGGCGGAGCGGTGTATACAGCATTCCCAAAACGCCCTGCCCATTGAAATAAATGGGCAGCGCTTCCAGAGCGCCACAAAACAGGCGCTTTTAATCCCTTCTTCAGCTGCTAGCGGGGGGGGGGGGGGTCAAAAGCGTCCCGTTAGCGACTGAAAAGCGATGCTTAAACAGCGATAAAGCACCGCTAAAACAAGTGGCGCTTTAGCACTGACGCTGTTGCGGCTCAGTGTGAGAGGGGTCTTAATTGCACCCACAAACGCGGTGCAATTTTTATGTTTTAATTTTTAAATTTTTTTTTTTATTGCTGCGATTGTCCGACCGAACGTACGGCAGTCGCAGCAAAAAAAAGCGCGCACGCCAAACAAGTCTGGCTCCATGCCAGAATTTGGTACATGAGCTTCTTTGGCCCATTTTTTTTTTTTTTTTTTTTTTTTTTTTTTTATGGAGCGGAGAGAGGCTCATTCAAAATGGTTCCGCTGCAAAAACGCACAAAAAAAAAAAAAAGAACGCTGGTGCGAGCGGCGCCGTAGTGTTTGGTGTACTGTTTTCGCCTGATGTTGCGATCCGTTTTCTGCACATTACACGGTTTGCTACACATGTGCAGTTCGTTTCGTTAGAAATTCGTTTTTTAACAAATTCGTCAATTCGGAAATAATTAACAACTTTTCGGGAATATTCGCACATTCGAATAAATGGTGTAAATTCAAAAAATCTGAAATAATTCGCTAACTAATAAATTATAAGTATTGGAATTTTCCTTTCAAATTTGGCTGTTAGTGAAATACAAATTTTATCCGAAGTTTACGAATTATCCGAAATATTAAACGCCGCGTCTAAACAAATAAAACGGAACAAATTAATAATAAATAATAGTAAATTAAAAGTTTTTATTATTAATTTGCTCCGTTTCATTCGTTTTCAGATGCGACATTCAATATTTCGGATAATTCGTAACTTCAGATAAATTCGTATTCCTTACGTTCGCTAACATCCAAAATTGAAAGGAAATTCCAATACCTATCATTTTAATAGTTTTTCAGATTTCGTCTTTTTTTTTATTTTTTTTTTTTTTTTTTAAATCTCGATTTTTACAAATTTTTTTGGAGTTTACGAATCGCGATCATAACGAACGACCCAAAAAAATAAATAAACGAATGAAACGAAAACGGACACATTTTTCGGCAGTTCACATGTCTACTGTTTTTTATTTATTTAAACTTTATTGCAAGTGTACAAAGTTACACTCCCGTTGCGTTGCACTGCTTTACCTATTGTGTCATTCAACACGTTGCAGAAACATGCAGCATGTCTGCAAATCACGTGAGCGCTGTAGGAACGAGGCACATAGAAAACGATCGCTTTCTGTGTGTCCTTAAAGTGACTGATTGGATTAGCTGCAGAAAAATGACACAATGTCACCGCACATACCTGTGCATTGGCCCTTTAGATACTCTTCAAATTTATTTTTCTTTAGTTTAAATTGCTTCTAAATGCATAGAGGGATCCTCGAAACCCCCCGATGTCCCATGATCCTTTGCATGCAACCATGAGCCCCTGGAGGCAGATCGAGCACCCAGCTGTCAATCACGTGTGTCTGTGTCACCCTAGGGCAGGGGGTCTCAAACTGGCGCCCCCCTCCAGCTTTTGCAAAACTACAAGTCCCATGAGGCATTGCAAGGCTGACAGAAGCATGACTCCCCCAGGCAGAGGGATGATGGGACTTGTAGTTCTGGAGGGCCGCCAGTTTGAGACCCCCCTGCCCTATAGGAATTGTTCCTTGAATGTATTACTCTGGAGAGGACACATTGTCCTGAAAGGAAAAAAAAGATTTGCAGCATTTGTTACAGAGTTTTTCAGATTTGGTGTGACGGGTTTGGTGACACGTAGAAGCCGCTTGTCCTCCTCTCTCATCTTTTTATATTTGATTCTTCCCGGTGTAGGTGTGAGGAGTACCAGCCTGAGGACGACCTGCAGAAGGAGGCCAAATCCCTTCTGTCCAAAGTGACCGACCCAAAACTGGCCAACAGTCAGGTAGACGATGACCACCCGTGTTCACCTCTTCTTCTACATATCCATCTCATGTTCCCGTGTTCACCTCTTCTTCTACATATCCATCTCATGTTCCCGTGTTCACCTCTTCATCTACATATCCATCTCATGTTCCCGTGTTTCTCTTCATCTACATATCCATCTCATGTTCCCGTGTTCTCTTCATCTACATATCCATCTCATGTTCCCGTGTTCACCTCTTCATCTACATATCCATCTCATGTTCCCGTGTTCACCTCTTCATCTACATATCCATCTCATGTTCCCGTGCTCACCTCTTCATCTACATATCTATCTCATGTTCCCGTGTTCACCTCTTCATCTACATATCCATCTCATGTTCCCGTGTTCACCTCTTCATCTACATATCTATCTCATGTTCCCGTGTTCACCTCTTCATCTACATATCTATCTCATGTTCCCGTGTTCACCTCTTCATCTACATATCTATCTCATGTTCCCGTGTTCTCCTCTTCATCTACATATCCATCTCATGTTCCCGTGTTCTCTTCATCTACATATCCATCTCATGTTCCCGTGTTCTCTTCATCTACATATCCATCTCATGTTCCCGTGTTCACCTCTTCATCTACATATCCATCTCATGTTCCCGTGTTCACCTCTTCATCTACATATCCATCTCATGTTCCCGTGTTCACCTCTTCATCTACATATCCATCTCATGTTCCCGTGTTCACCTCTTCATCTACATATCCATCTCATGTTCCCGTGTTCTCCTCTTCATCTACATATCCATCTCATGTTCCCGTGTTCTCTTCATCTACATATCCATCTCATGTTCCCGTGTTCACCTCTTCATCTACATATCCATCTCATGTTCCCGTGTTCACCTCTTCATCTACATATCCATCTCATGGTCCCGTGCTCACCTCTTCATCTACATATCTATCTCATGTTCCCGTGTTCACCTCTTCATCTACATATCCATCTCATGTTCCCGTGTTCACCTCTTCATCTACATATCTATCTCATGTTCCCGTGTTCACCTCTTCATCTACATATCTATCTCATGTTCCCGTGTTCACCTCTTCATCTACATATCTATCTCATGTTCCCGTGTTCTCCTCTTCATCTACATATCCATCTCATGTTCCCGTGTTCTCTTCATCTACATATCCATCTCATGTTCCCGTGTTCTCTTCATCTACATATCCATCTCATGTTCCCGTGTTCACCTCTTCATCTACATATCCATCTCATGTTCCCGTGTTCACCTCTTCATCTACATATCCATCTCATGTTCCCGTGTTCACCTCTTCATCTACATATCCATCTCATGTTCCCGTGTTCACCTCTTCATCTACATATCCATCTCATGTTCCCGTGTTCTCCTCTTCATCTACATATCCATCTCATGTTCCCGTGTTCTCTTCATCTACATATCCATCTCATGTTCCCGTGTTCTCTTCATCTACATATCCATCTCATGTTCCCGTGTTCACCTCTTCATCTACATATCTATCTCATGTTCCCGTGTTCACCTCTTCATCTACATATCCATCTCATGTTCCCGTGTTCACCTCTTCTTCTACATATCCATCTCATGTTCCCGTGTTCACCTCTTCATCTACATATCTATCTCATGTTCCCGTGTTCACCTCTTCATCTACATATCCATCTCATGTTCCCGTGTTCTCCTCTTCATCTACATATCCATCTCATGTTCCCGTGCTCTCCTCTTCATCTACATATCTATCTCATGTTCCCGTGTTCACCTCTTCATCTACATATCCATCTCATGTTCCCGTGTTCTCTTCATCTACATATCCATCTCATGTTCCCGTGTTCTCTTCATCTACATATCCATCTCATGTTCCCGTGTTCACCTCTTCATCTACATATCCATCTCATGTTCCCGTGTTCACCTCTTCATCTACATATCCATCTCATGTTCCCGTGTTCACCTCTTCATCTACATATCCATCTCATGTTCCCGTGTTCACCTCTTCATCTACATATCCATCTCATGTTCCCGTGTTCTCTTCATCTACATATCCATCTCATGTTCCCGTGTTCTCTTCATCTACATATCCATCTCATGTTCCCGTGTTCACCTCTTCATCTACATATCCATCTCATGTTCCCGTGTTCACCTCTTCATCTACATATCCATCTCATGTTCCCGTGCTCACCTCTTCATCTACATATCTATCTCATGTTCCCGTGTTCACCTCTTCATCTACATATCCATCTCATGTTCCCGTGTTCACCTCTTCATCTACATATCTATCTCATGTTCCCGTGTTCACCTCTTCATCTACATATCTATCTCATGTTCCCGTGTTCACCTCTTCATCTACATATCTATCTCATGTTCCCGTGTTCTCCTCTTCATCTACATATCCATCTCATGTTCCCGTGTTCACCTCTTCATCTACATATCCATCTCATGTTCCCGTGTTCACCTCTTCATCTACATATCCATCTCATGTTCCCGTGTTCACCTCTTCATCTACATATCCATCTCATGTTCCCGTGTTCACCTCTTCATCTACATATCCATCTCATGTTCCCGTGTTCACCTCTTCATCTACATATCTATCTCATGTTCCCGTGTTCTCTTCATCTACATATCCATCTCATGTTCCCGTGTTCACCTCTTCATCTACATATCCATCTCATGTTCCCGTGTTCACCTCTTCATCTACATATCCATCCCATGTTCCCGTGTTCACCTCTTCATCTACATATCCATCTCATGTTCCCGTGTTCACCTCTTCATCTACATATCTATCTCATGTTCCCGTGTTTACCTCTTCATCTACATATCCATCTCATGTTCCCGTGTTCACCTCTTCATCTACATATCCATCTCATGTTCCCGTGTTCACCTCTTCATCTACATATCCATCTCATGTTCCCGTGTTCTCTTCATCTACATATCCATCTCATGTTCCCGTGTGTCTCTTCATCTACATATCCATCTCATGTTCCCGTGTTCTCTTCATCTACATATCCATCTCATGTTCCCGTGTTCACCTCTTCATCTACATATCCATCTCATGTTCCCGTGTTCTCCTCTTCATCTACATATCCATCTCATGTTCCCGTGTTCTCCTCTTCATCTACATATCCATCTCATGTTCCCGTGTTCTCTTCATCTACATATCCATCTCATGTTCCCGTGTTCTCTTCATCTACATATCCATCTCATGTTCCCGTGTTCACCTCTTCATCTACATATCTATCTCATGTTCCCGTGTTCACCTCTTCATCTACATATCCATCTCATGTTCCCGTGTTCACCTCTTCATCTACATATCTATCTCATGTTCCCGTGTTCACCTCTTCATCTACATATCCATCTCATGTTCCCGTGTTCACCTCTTCATCTACATATCCATCTCATGTTCCCGTGTTCACCTCTTCATCTACATATCCATCTCATGTTCCCGTGTTCACCTCTTCATCTACATATCCATCTCATGTTCCCGTGTTCACCTCTTCATCTACATATCCATCTCATGTTCCCGTGTTCACCTCTTCATCTACATATCCATCTCATGTCCTCTTCATCTACATATCCATCTCATGTCCTCTTCATCTACATATCCATCTCATGTCCTCTTCATCTACCTATCCATCTCATGTTCCCGTGTTCACCTCTTCATCTACATATCCATCTCATGTTCCCGTGTTCACCTCTTCATCTACATATCTATCTCATGTTCCCGTGTTCACCTCTTCATCTACATATCCATCTCATGTTCCCGTGTTCACCTCTTCATCTACATATCCATCTCATGTTCCCGTGTTCACCTCTTCATCTACATATCTATCTCATGTTCCCGTGTTCTCTTCATCTACATATCCATCTCATGTTCCCGTGTTCTCTTCATCTACATATCCATCTCATGTTCCCGTGTTCACCTCTTCATCTACATATCTATCTCATGTTCCCGTGTTCACCTCTTCATCTACATATCCATCCCATGTTCCCGTGTTCACCTCTTCATCTACATATCCATCTCATGTTCCCGTGTTCACCTCTTCATCTACATATCCATCTCATGTTCCCGTGCTCACCTCTTCATCTACATATCTATCTCATGTTCCCGTGTTCACCTCTTCATCTACATATCCATCTCATGTTCCCGTGTTCACCTCTTCATCTACATATCTATCTCATGTTCCCGTGTTCACCTCTTCATCTACATATCCATCTCATGTTCCCGTGTTCACCTCTTCATCTACATATCCATCTCATGTTCCCGTGTTCTCTTCATCTACATATCCATCTCATGTTCCCGTGTTCTCTTCATCTACATATCCATCTCATGTTCCCGTGTTCTCTTCATCTACATATCCATCTCATGTTCCCGTGTTCACCTCTTCATCTACATATCCATCTCATGTTCTCGTGTTCACCTCTTCATCTACATATCCATCTCATGTTCCCGTGTTCACCTCTTCATCTACATATCCATCTCATGTTCCCGTGTTCACCTCTTCATCTACATATCTATCTCATGTTCCCGTGTTCACCTCTTCATCTACATATCCATCCCATGTTCCCGTGTTCACCTCTTCATCTACATATCCATCTCATGTTCCCGTGTTCACCTCTTCATCTACATATCCATCTCATGTTCCCGTGCTCACCTCTTCATCTACATATCTATCTCATGTTCCCGTGTTCACCTCTTCATCTACATATCCATCTCATGTTCCCGTGTTCACCTCTTCATCTACATATCTATCTCATGTTCCCGTGTTCACCTCTTCATCTACATATCCATCTCATGTTCCCGTGTTCACCTCTTCATCTACATATCCATCTCATGTTCCCGTGTTCACCTCTTCATCTACATATCCATCTCATGTTCCCGTGTTCTCTTCATCTACATATCCATCTCATGTTCCCGTGTTCTCTTCATCTACATATCCATCTCATGTTCCCGTGTTCACCTCTTCATCTACATATCCATCTCATGTTCCCGTGTTCACCTCTTCATCTACATATCCATCTCATGTTCCCGTGTTCTCTTCATCTACATATCCATCTCATGTTCCCGTGTTCATTTTCCGAGTGTTTCCAAGTATTTCTGAGTCATTCCGAGGTATTTCCGGACGGCTCTGGACCGTTCCGAGTGTCACCGGCGCCCCCCCGCACCTCTGGCCAAATGCGGTACTGCACACCCCATTAGCTTGAATTCTGCTTGTTTTGCGAGACAACACTCGCAATCTGAGTCAGAATTAAAAAAAAAAAAAAAAGTTGCTCGTCTTTCAAAACGCTCGTTTACCACATTACTCATAAACCAAGGTTCCACTGTATATAATATAATCCATTAAGGGGGGTGGCCACACGTTAACACTAAAACTTCCAAACACAGCCATGCACAATTCCTAGCAAACTTTGCACAAGACCAGGGATTTTTAGTTCACATACATTGCAATGCATGTTTAAGCCAACCAACTGCGTCAAAGTAATCCCTCTCTGGCCAGTCCCTACTCTACTCTGCACAATACTTTGGTACTTATAGCATAGTTCATTGGATAGAGAATGTCAATATGGGGCAAATAGACACAAGCTGTCGGAGAGCTACAAGATCCATGTGCCGGGTGCAGAGGGTTCAATCAAAACCTTTAGTGATATCATGCGGTCCGACCCCCTTTATCACCTGATGCCTCATATACGTGCTATTGGGATTTTGACCACAGGTATCCTACTTGTTTCATATTAAAGCCCATCCCCCACTCAGTAACCTTTCCAGGGTTAAAGAGGACTCCTTTGCCTCAAAGTCCATCCCCCGTCCCCCATCAAGTACGCTTGTAGATTGAGAATACTTTATTAATTCTGTAGGGAAATGATTGCAGCACAAACCACAGTCAACAAAGAAAACACGGGGTCTTCTACATCCTGCAGAGACCCCCATTTATGTGCTGGGATGGGAGCAGTCAGTGTACTGAGGGGCACTTGGATGTAAATGCTGCTGGTCTCCCAGTCCTGGGTCACCTCTCCGCTTCCCTCTCCTCTAGGCCAGGGGTCTCCAAACTGCGGCCCTTTGCTTGCTTGTGTGCGGCCCTCGGGGGGCTGTTTTATCCATTAATACCAACAATGGGGCATAATTCCCCCAATGACACCAGTGAAGGGGCACCCTTCCTCCCTAAGACACCAATGGAGGGGCATATTTCCTCCCCAATGATGGGGCACTCTTTCTCCTCAATAACACCAACAATGAGGCCCAATGATGGGGCACTATTCGTCCCCAATGATGGGGCACTATTTCTCCCTAAAGACCCCAATGATGGGGCACTATTCCTCCTCAATGACCCCAATTAAACAAACAATGGAGACCTTTTCTACTCCCAATGGCCACAGTGCGGCCCCCCTAAAGTCTAAAGGACAGTAAACTGGCCCTTTATTTCTAAACTTTGGAGACCCCCCGCTGTAGGCCATTTATAAAATGACACCTAGAGCTGTGTGTTTTTTTTTTATTTTTTTTTTTATGAATGGCCTGGAGAAAGGCGGAGAGATGACCTAAGCACTCGGGACTGTGAGACCTGTCAGTGGAGTGGTCTGGCACTACCTAATCCCAGCATGTAAGGCCCCCATTTACATGGACCAATCTGTACACTCATACAAAGGGGCTGCGTTCACCTGCACCGCATGCACAGGTGTTCCACGCAGGCAGCTTGTTCAAATCCAATGACGGGCCGTCGGCTGCACGGACCTGCGTGGATCTCCATGCACATACCAGAGTATGTATCCACGCCGGTCTGTTGGCACGGATCAGAAGACAATCTGTGTGCCTCCTGTCCTGTGCCTCAGACCCCCCCCCCCCCATTGGTGATCACTGTGAGATCTGTGCAGGTCCATGCAGCTCGCTGTCTGCACGGAAAACAACCTGTACATCCTGCATGGGTGAAGAACGGACCCTTTGCATGGTGTGTGAATGAGGCCTAAACCAGCATCTTTGCAGGATGTAGAAGAAAGTCGCCATGATGGGGGGGGTTGGGGGGGGGTGGGTGGCTCCTTGTAAGGGTACTGTGCTCAGAGTTGGGATTTAAAGTGTATTTATCCCCAAAACTTTTTTTTTTTTTTTCCTTTATTTTGGATGGAGAGGGGAAGGGTTAGAACCCCTGTCCATCTAAAATTTTGTGGTCTCCCTTCAATTCCTGTCCCAGAGTGAGAGACAATTGTCACTTCCACAGGTCCCTCCCATTGGAAGAGTTCTCCTCTTCTGGTGACAGCTGTGAAAATGTTAGGCTTCCCCTTCACTTGACAGCGGTCACCAGGACAGATGGAGAGAGGGTGAATCAAAGGGGACATAGACAGCAAAAAAAAATCCAAAAATAAAAAAAAGTTTTGGCTCTAAAGCCCAATCCTGGGCTACCTCTGATCCTCATGTGAAGGGTCAAATTCATTTTCGGTCTGGGGGGGGGGGGGGGGGGGGTAGTACTGTGATGACATTGCATCTCTCTTTTTTTTTTTTTTTTTTGTATCAATAGACCCCAAGTATAGGATGCTGAGCTCAGTGGGCGGGGCAGTGACACCCTGCACTCAGTCTTACCAGTTGAGTGATAATGGGCGTCATTCAACCTGAAGGACTGAGGACATCTTGTGGCAAAGAAATGGTACTGCATGATACAGTTTGGGATTGACAGTTGATTTTTGTTTGGGGGGAACTGGGATATATACCGTATATTAAAAAAAAATAAAAAAATATATATATATATATTATTAACCCGGAGTTGGACTTTAGGAGTCTCCATGCAGGAATTGTTTTGTCTTCCAGTTGTTACAAATGACACGTCTTGTCTTCATTGCCTCCATTCTCACTTCTCCATGTCTCTCTCTCTCTCTTTCTCTATTAGTTCTTACAATTTGTGAGGAAGATAGGAGATGGGGAGATGTCTCTCTCTCAGGCTTCAGGCGATACGTCCCAGGCCGCTTCCCAGGCAGAGCAGTGGTCAGAACAGTTTGTAAAGGAACAGGTAGTGATCAGTCACTGGGGGGGTTGACAAATGGAAGAGAGGTGTGCGGACATCTGGTTACGCTGGCCGTACATTTATCAATTTCTTTCTTTTTTTTTTTTTTTATTCTTTTTTATTTGTTTTGTTTTTTTTAATTATTTGTAATTGTTTTTTAATTATTGTTTTATTTGCTTTTGTGTTTTTTTTTTTTTATTAATTATTTTGTAATTCTTTTTTATTTGCATTTTAATAATTGTTTTGTTTGCTTTTTTTTATTATTATTTTGTAATTTTTTTTTGTTTTTTAAATTTGTATTTGTTTTTTAATCATTTTTTTTAATTAGCTTTTTGTTTTTTTATTATTTTGTAATTATTATTATATTATTATTAATAATTTCTGTTTGTATTATTTATTTATGTATTGATTTTATTTTTTAATAAAATCCATTTAAACATTGAAAGAGATCATTTGATAGAACAGATGGCAAAAAATCATTTAATTGAATACGGCACCTGATGCTTTACAATGGTGGCTGTGGAAATGTGATTTTCTTTTCCAATTATTTCGGGAGATCCTGGACCCCGGATGTGGGTGGTGGCTCCCATGCCACCTTGTAGACCCTTGGATAGACCCATGGGCATCAGAGGAGGGGTCTGCAAAAATAGGTGGGCTTTACTGCTTGGAGGAGGGGCACCTGCGTGTGCAAGCGGTACAGCCAGACTTGCACAGACTCCACCCACATCCGGGCTCTGTGGTCTGCGGCGTCACCCAATCAACATTCGGCAAAAAGATGTTTTTCCGCTTCAAAAAAATTACACCTACAATTTCTCTTAATTTTAAAATAATTTAAAGCTGAACTCCGGAATGAACGAAATATCCTCTAAATCCATTTGTCATGTGTATTCTTCCTTTAAACCTTGGGGTTCTATATATATATATATATATATATATATATATATTATATATATATATATATATATATATATATATATATATATATATATAAAATTGCTGTATGAATGTGAGAAACGTTCGCACAGCAGAAAACAGAAAAAAAAAATCACCATATTTAGTCCATTATGATTATTTCTTATGGCGCCATCTAGTGGCCATAAACCAATATTTTCCTAAAATATCTTAAATCGAGAACATACCGCATTATGACCACTAGATGGGGTGTTGGCAATCATAGGATATAATCATATTCCATAAAAAAAAAATGGAAAACGTTCGTTGCAAATTTTTGTCACATTTGTATAGCAGTTTTAATAAATAGACCCCTTCCTTGTGTATTTCTCACAGATCTGTGCCGTCATCCAGCGCGAGACTTCCTGTAATAAAGACCGCCCACTGCTGCTCTCTCTCCTTGTGCGGGGGGACTGGTCTGGTCTCCGCCCCCCCTCATGTGGTGGGTGGAGCCTGCTGGACCCCTCCCACAACTATCCTCTCCCTCTGCAGGGGGACGGGTCTTGGCTCCGCCCCCCTGGGTTTGCAAAAGGCATTTGGTGCTCACAGATCAGATTTATATCCTTTGTGATTATCGAAGAATAGATTTTAAGTTTTTTGTTGCAGAAGTTCAGCTTTAAAATGATGATTTGGATACATTTAGAAGGCGTGAAACTGATTGGACAAGCTTTGGAAAATGTTTAGTATTTTCTGTGTAATTATCAAAATAAACAATCGGATTGATAGGTGTATGGCCGGCTCTGGACTGTCGTGTATCTTCTATGACTTGCTGTCAGTCAACTTTAAATATAAGTTAAAGCAGAACTCAGAGCAAATATAAAAACACCCGTTAGATCAGAGCTCTCCAAACATTTTTATATATATATTATCTCACACACATTAATACAAACATATATTTTCAATAAACCTCATTGATACAAAATAATAATAATTTTATATATATATATAATATTATTATTATTATATCAATGAGGTTTATTGAAAATATAAATGATACATTCAATATATATATATCTCTCTCTCTCTATCTCGTTAACACAGAATACAACGCTTCATATTCACAAAGGATTTAATGTTTATTTATATACATACATATAATTCACAGATATTCCATCCCCATCAGATCCCCCATTATATCAGAGTCCACCTTGGGGTCTTCCTTTACATCGGGGACCCCATAAGATCTTCCCTTAGAAACTTCCCTATACATCAAGGACCCCATCAGAGTGCCCCCTTTACATCAGGGTCCCCCTCAGAGTCCACCTACAGAACGTCCCTTACATCAGAATCCACCTTGGGAGTGTCCCTTTACATCAGGGACCCCATCAGCGCTTCCTTCCTTAGAAACTTCCCTTACATCCGGGTCCCCATCAGAGCCCCCTTGCCTCAGAGGCCACCTTAGGAACTTCCCTTGCATCAAGATCTTCATCAGAGCCCCCCCTTACCTCAGAGTCCACTTTGGATGTCTCCTTCTACATCCGGGTCCCCATCAGAGCTCCCCCTTACCTCAGAGTCCACCTTAGGAACTTCCTGTGCATCAGAGTTCCCATCAGAACCCCCTTACAACAGAGTGTACTTTAGGAGCCCCCCATACCTCAGGATCCTCATCAGAGTCCCCCCCCCCCCATGAACTTCCCTTACATCAGAGGTCCCCATCAGTGCCCCCCCTTACATCAGCCCCCCATACATCAGGGTCTCCATCAGATCCCCCCCCCCACATCAGTCTACTTTAGGAGCCCCCATACATCAGGGTCTCCATCAGAGCCCCCCTTACATTCTCTATGACTGAGGGAACCTGACCCTGAGCTGCAGGTCAGATTTGGCCCGCTGGCCGTAGTGTGAAGACCCCCCGACTTTAGACGGACCATATTGAATTTAAAGTCCAGTAAATTCATTTTGAAATATTTCCAATAGAATTCCATGTCTGAGATTCCCTATCAGGCTGGAAGAGAATCGGGGGCTCTCTTGTATGGCATAGTCATCCTAACATGTTTCAGGCACAGGGAGCTGCATGGGGGAGGTGCATCATTTGCTTAAAGCAGGAGGAAAGACCAGAATTTCCCCAGGGTAGTGATACTCTTTCTGTGATTGGTGAGCAGGCTGGAGGCGGGGCAGTGGCACCGAGGAGGAATGTAGGGTCCCCCTCTCTATATATAGTGGGATGAAGAAGTATAGAGATGCGATTATTTTACCTGCCAGAATCACATTTATAGATTCCAGCGATGTGATTGGCTGGAGTTCAGCTTTAACTTCTAGAAAAGATCGTTTGATTATGTAATGTCCCCTTCTATTCCAATGACCATATATGGACATCCTGTAACCTGCCGCTTCCTGTGATTGGCCGTTCAGGGCAACTCTATAGTGATGGCCATGGAGGGGCAACTCTATAGTGATGGTCATGGAGGGGCAACTCTATAGTAATGGCCATGGAGGGGCAACTCTATAGTGATGGCCATGGAGGGGCAACTCTATAGTGATGGCCATGGAGGGGCAACTCTATAGTGATGGCCATGGAGGGGCAACTCTATAGTGATGGCCATGGAGGGGCAACTCTATAGTGATGGTCATGGAGGGGCAACTCTATAGTGATGGCCATGGAGGGGCAACTCTATAGTGATGGTCATGGAGGGGCAACTCTATAGTGATGGCCATGGAGGGGCAACTCTATAGTGATGGCCATGGAGGGGCAACTCTATAGTGATGGCCACGGAGGGGCAACTCTATAGTGACGGCCACGGAGGGACAACTCTATAGTGATGGCCACAGAGGGACAACTCTATAGTGATGGCCATGGAGGGACAACTCTATAGTGATGGCCATGGAGGGGCAACTCTATAGTGATGGCCATGGAGGGGCAACTCTATAGTAATGGCCATGGAGGGGCAACTCTATAGTAATGGCCATGGAGGGGCAACTCTATAGTAATGGCCATGGAGGGGCAACTCTATAGTAATGGCCATGGAGGGGCAACTCTATAGTAATGGCCATGGAGGGGCAACTCTATAGTAATGGCCATGGAGGGGCAACTCTATAGTAATGGCCATGGAGGGGCAACTCTATAGTAATGGCCATGGAGGGGCAACTCTATAGTAATGGCCATGGAGGGGCAACTCTATAGTAATGGCCATGGAGGGGCAACTCTATAGTAATGGCCATGGAGGGGCAACTCTATAGTAATGGCCATGGAGGGGCAACTCTATAGTAATGGCCATGGAGGGGCAACTCTATAGTAATGGCCATGGAGGGGCAACTCTATAGTAATGGCCATGGAGGGGCAACTCTATAGTAATGGCCATGGAGGGGCAACTCTATAGTAATGGCCATGGAGGGGCAACTCCGTAGGAAAGGCCATGGTTTTGGGTTGGGATGTCCGACAAGCCCATAGAGGTGTGATGGTCGGGGGGGGGGGGGGGTCTACAATTGTTCGGCTGTTTCCTTCTCCTCTCTCTCTGTGTGTTTCATTCATCAGGAATGTAAGTGAAGTGCCTCTTTGATGTTTCTATTACCCCCTATTGTCCTGTCTGTTGGTCTATACATCAGATTTTGTTGAATTTTTTTTTTTTGCTCTTTTGGAGCTGTTTTTCTGTAGCTGTTGGTGAGGATCTGCAGTTTCGCTCCATTCTACATCTGCTAACATCCCGCCGCTTCTTCCCACTCCTTTCTAAAAACGCACAATCCTTAAAAGCTGAATCCCCGGGATTAGTAAATATTGTCTAAACCCATCGGTCATGTGACTTCCTGAACCTTCCAGATCTGTGCTGACTTCCTGTAATAAAGACCGCCCACTGCCGATCTCTCTCCTCCTGCAGGGGGGGACTGGTCTTGGCTCCGCCCCCCTCCTGTAGTTTTCTGTGGTAGGTGGAGCCTGCTGGACCCCTCCCACAGCATTGCTCTCTGCACACACTATATACAGCACAGTGATGATGTCACAGCTACTTTTACCAGGTCATATCTGGGATTGGCAAAGGTATTTGGCGCTCACAGGGTGGATTTATATCCTTGTTGGCTGCCGAGGAAAAGATTTAGATGACAATTTTTCTGCCCCGAGTTCAGCTTTAAAGTTCTCTGATTGGAAAGTAATGACCGTCGGGGGTCTGTGCTGTGCAATAAAACTCTCCGTCCTTTTCCTTCATTTCATTTTATTGCTGGAGATGTTCATTCCTGTCTTTTACCCTTCGCAGACATCGGCTGAGCGATGGGTGGATGAGTTCACCCCCCTAGAGAATGACTTCCAAAACGCCAAGGCTGCGGTGGAGGTAAGGATATTTTATTTCTTTTTGATGTCATATTTTATATTTTATTTGATATATATAGATAGATAGATATCTAGACGTGGTGAAGATGACTTGCTGAAGTTCAAACCAAGCATCAGTGTCAGGTCACCTTGAGGCTAGGTGACAGATGCACACCGTTGGGATCAGGAGTGCACCACAAGGCAGTGGACCCTACGGCTGACTGCTGCGGATGGGAGTCCGGGTATAAGGAAGGCAGGGCCGCTGGGACACCAACACGGATCCCACCGGGGTTAGAGCGTAAGATTCCTTGGGGCGTGGAGTCTAAGAGCCAGCAGGTGTTCACCAGAGCCTCTAGTGGTGAGGATGGACTGGGCTGCAACTGGCTCCAGGTCGCGACCCCCAGGGTCCCCCAGCTCACACCCACAGTAGGCAACAGAAGGATAGGGATAGTAAAGGAATAAGCCAAGGTCGGGGCCGCAAGCAGACAAGGACAACAGAGTTGACGCCAAGGTTCAGGGTCACAGGCAAACAGGGATAGTCGGGGACACTCCAAAGGTTACGAGCAGACAGGAACACGCCAAGGTCGGTAACAGAAACAAACGTAGAGCACACGGCAGTCAGGAACAGGAAGCCAAACACATAAAGGTTGATCAGCAGGGCTGGCCTGCAGTGCAGAGGTTAATATAGAGTTTTCTGATAGGGCCTGGGGTGGAGCCATGCTTAGAGGAGAGAATATAAAAGCAGTCAGGTGAGAGTCAGCTGGTCTTTAGAGATGAACACATGGAGACAGGTAAGCTGACAGACAAAACTCTATTGCATAACCATGACAATCAGAATGGGGAAGAAAGGAGATTTGAGTGACTTTGAACGTGGTGTGGTAGTTGGTGGCAGACGGGCTGATCTGAGTGTTTCTGGGATTTTCCCACACCGCCATCTCTCGGGATTACAGAGAATGGTAGGAAAAAGAGAAAATATCCAGTGAGCGGCAGTTGTGTGGAGGAAAATGCCTTGTTGAGGTCAGAGGAGAATGGGCAGACTGGTTCCAGATGATAGAAAGACAACAGTAACTCAAATAACCTCTCGTTACACCCAAGGTATGCAGAATACCATCTTTGAATGCACAACACATCGAAGCTTGAAGTAGATGGGCTACAGCAGCAGAAGACCACACCGCAGTCTGTCAGCTAAGAACAGGAAACTGAGGGGGCGTGACCTGGAGCTGCATGGCGTAGGGTGTGCAGAGTGAGAGCTCCGTCTGAAGACCTATCCTTTACACCAGGGATATGCAATTAGCGGACCTCCAGCTGTTGCAGAACTACAAGTCCCATCATGCCTCTGTCTCTGGGTGTCATGCTTTTGGCTGTCAGAGTCTTGCTATGCCTCATGGGACTTGTAGTTCTGTAACAGCCGGAGGTCCACTAATTACATATCCCTGCTTTACACCGATCCTGGTGGGGGGTAATCCTTCCTCTGACAGGCTGCCTACAGTGTCTCTCAGTGCACCCCGCATCCATGTCACCGCCAAAACGGGTCTCCGAGGCCCTGGCAAGGCTGGACAAATATTACTATGAGGGGCAAGACCAAGCAGAGGAAGATGGCGTCGCCCCCCTCATCCCGGAGGACAAAGAACAACCTTTGAGGGGGGGGGGGGCACCGCCAGAATCCTAGAGGCCGTCTTTTATGCCAGGCTACCCTCGCCTCTAAAATATTGGAGGTGAAAGCCGACATCTCTCTTATCCGACACAGAGAGCAACTGAGACAGAACGCAGGGTCGGTCACGTAGAAACCAAAATCCCGCCATTGCAGATGACTACTGAACGGCTGCAACATCAACTCAGTGCTGCTTTGAGTAAACCAGACGAGATGGAGAACTGACTCCGCAGATGTAACCTCCACTTTGCTGGTCTGCCTGAGAGGGCAGAAGGCTCTGACCCCCCCACCCCCCCCTCCTTTCTTCAACAACTGCTTATCAAAACCTTCAGCAGAGAGGCCTTCTCGTCAACGTTCGTGGTGGAACGTTCCCATCGCCTGGCTGCTCGCCCTCCCGCATCCGGTACTCCCTCACACACCTTCATAGCCGAGCTTTTAAACTACCGTGATCGGGACACCATTCTGCGCCTAACCCGTGAGAGAGGCAATATCCCATTGGGTAATGTACACATTGCTGTGTTCCCAGACTTCTCCGCCGAGGTGCAAAAGAAGAGGACGCAGTTCATTGAGGCTAAGCGTCAACTACGCAATTCACCACCTCGCTTATGCAATGCGGTTCCTGGCAAGACTCCGAGTGACCTGTGATGGCAAGGCCCAATTCTTTGAAGATCCCGCTGCGGTCCTCTCCTGGCTGGAACATCGTGACGCGGCTGGCCCCTGCTCCTACCTAAGCAAACCGGTGGTCGTCCCTCTTCCTCCCCCCTGTAAACGTGATTTTTCTGGCTTTTGGCCCCGCAGTTTCAGCTCCGGATCGGCCAATTCTTCACGTACCGCGAGTCATGGCCACCATGGTCACAGTTGTACTTATACCCTAAACTTAGTCAAAACCAAATGTATGTGTCCATAAACAACGTGATATTAACACAAATATACCAACAAATTAAAGTGCTCCTTCTTTTGAAAAAAGTGTGCATATAAATGAAAATAAAAAATAAAGTGAAAATACATTAATAAGTGATAATCTTAAAAGTCCACATTTGACTGATGATGTAATACAGAAATTGTCCAAAATGAGAGCATTTAAGCCAATATAAGTGATAAAGACTTGGTAATATAGTCCATGTATTGCAAGGTATGGTTGAAACACCAAGACCCAAGGCAGATATCCTTACGGTACAAAGACTCAAGAGCCGAGGCAGATATCCTTATAGAGATTCCAATTCAGGGGGGGGGGGGGGGGGAGACCCAGGGCAGATAACTTTGCAACGCAAAAGGCCCAGAAAAAAGTAAGGTAGAATACTCTTACCGACTTTGGTGGACTCACAAGCCGTGGGCGGTGAGTCAAACGAGCTTGTACTGTCTTGTGACCCGTGACAGTGTGGGGATGGGCTGTACACCAAAAGACGTCCTCATTGGATGGGGGAGCCTGGAACCTGGTCTTGAAGATCTGCGCGATCACCGTTTTTATCCGCATACATGGACCATAAAGAAAACAACGACAAGGAACCTCCACATAGTGTAAATCCGAAAAAGGAGCTTTTCTTCAATTGGCATTTATTAGATCATCATCAAAACAATCCATAAAAATCGCAGTTAAAATAGAATCGATTCAAAGCACAATAAAATGAGCGTGGTATGGGTGGCTGGATACAGCAAGGAGACCCGACGCGTTTCGTCTGATGAGACTTCTGCTGGGGTGACCCCAGCAGAAGTCTCATCAGACGAAACGCGTCGGGTCTCCTTGCTGTATCCAGCCACCCATACCACGCTCATTTTATTGTGCTTTGAATCGATTCTATTTTAACTGCGATTTTTATGGATTGTTTTGATGATGATCTAATAAATGCCAATTGAAGAAAAGCTCCTTTTTCGGATTTACACTATGTGGAGGTTCCTTGTCGTTGTTTTCTTTATGGTCCATGTATGCGGATAAAAACGGTGATTGCGCAGATCTTCAAGACCAGGTTCCAGGCTCCCCCATCCAATGAGGACGTCTTTTGGTGTACAGCCCATCCCCACACTGTCACGGGTCACAAGACAGTACAAGCTCGTTTGACTCACCGCCCACGGCTTGTGAGTCCACCAAAGTCGGTAAGAGTATTCTACCTTACTTTTTTCTGGGCCTTTTGCGTTGCAAAGTTATCTGCCCTGGGTCTCCCCCCCCCCCTGAATTGGAATCTCTATAAGGATATCTGCCTCGGCTCTTGAGTCTTTGTACCGTAAGGATATCTGCCTTGGGTCTTGGTGTTTCAACCATACCTTGCAATACATGGACTATATTACCAAGTCTTTATCACTTATATTGGCTTAAATGCTCTCATTTTGGACAATTTCTGTATTACATCATCAGTCAAATGTGGACTTTTAAGATTATCACTTATTAATGTATTTTCACTTTATTTTTTATTTTCATTTATATGCACACTTTTTTCAAAAGAAGGAGCACTTTAATTTGTTGGTATATTTGTGTTAATATCACGTTGTTTATGGACACATACATTTGGTTTTGACTAAGTTTAGGGTATTGGCCACCTGAGTTTGTGGTTTCACCTCTCCTTACTACAAAACCCTCCTTTTACCTTATTCACTATAGCGCTACACTTTTTTGTTTATATATTTGTTACAGTCTCAGTCGTTCTGTAGTGTTGGCAGCTGTTTCCACCTATTAGATAGGCGCGGTATTTTCTTTATTTATTTGCACAGTTGTACTTATGTTCCTTTTTTTCTGACCTGGAGAACAACGCTGAATTTTTTTGTTTTGTTTCCCTGGCCAGCTGCTGCCCCCAGGGCTGTGGTGGGCAGTTGTTCGTCCATTTTGCAACGCTGGTCTAGTGTTGGCACAGTTTATGTGCATTCATTTACTTCTATATGACTTGCCTCGTAACTCAATTTGACTGTACTCGTTGGATATTGTGCCTTCATGGTCATTTACTACCCTCCTTGGCTCTCTGTGCAACCAGTACCTGCAGGCCGTTTGAATTATGCAGCTCACTTACACAGGCCTGCCGTGTCTGCATATGTAATGCTTTCCTTATGGTTTATGCTGTTCTGCATTGTTTCATAGGAGGCTGTTCCCTGTTGGTCCGACTGCATGCTCTTATACCCCTAATAGCCTCCTTTCGCAGTCGATGCCTTGTACGGGGGAAACGCGTCGGGTGGAGCTACAGGTCTTGACGTCACCATGCATCAGCTGGCTGGCTTGAGCCGCGGCTGTTTTGAATATTGAATACAGTTTTTTTGTTGGATGTCGGTGCCCATGGAAATTTTTGAATAAAACTCTTTAAATCGAGTACTGCACCATGAAGCCTCTTATACCCCTAATAGCCTCCTTTTCCCAGTCGATGCCTTGTACGGGGGAAACGCGTCGGGTGGAGCTACAGGTCTTGACGTCACCACGCATCAGCTGGCTGGCTTGGGCCGCAGCTGTTTTGAATATTGAATACCGTTTTTTGTTGGGTGTCGGTGCCCTTGGAAATTTTTGAATAGAACTCTTTAAATCGAGTACTTCACCATGAAGCCTCTTCTTTTCATTTTATAACCATTCTCACGAGTGGAGCCCACCTTCAGGAAAACCCAGTAAGGAATATCGCAGCAGCGTTGAGCCGGTATAGGAGGAAGAATCCCGCGATCGTTTTAAGCCTGGGGGATAGACGATCTTCGACTGAGTGATCCCTCCTGTGTGTGCTCGTTTTAATCTCTAACTTGAGATCCACCGAAATCTGATCAGCGGAGCTGTTTGCTTTAATATTTGATGAACAGAAAAATTGTTTGCTGTCCTGAAAAGCTCATATTACAGGACAGATGCAAATGGCGCTTAAAAAAACCCTGGGTCGGTTGGTTCTACCACGCCCCGTACACCTCTAATTCCTGTGGAGTTGCCATCTTAATTGCTAAATCGGTACAATTCCAGCTTCACTGTCTGCAGTCGGACCCGCAGGGTCGGTCTCTGTGTTTATATGCCACCGTCGGTGGTTTGGAGGTTCTCCTTTATGGCGTTTTACATCCCACCACCGTTCCAGTTTGCTGTCCTACAGGAGGGAGTGGCCTTTATGGCCAAACACCCCACAGTACCTGCTATCTGGATGGGGGATTTTAACATGACGATTGACCCCAACCTTGATAGACTTAGCCCTTCTGCCCAGGTGCCACCCCAACCCTCGCTTACTAGATTTGGGAGGTTCCTTTCAGAGTTTGCCATGATAGACACTTGGAGGCACAAGTATCCGACCACAGTCGCCTACTCCTGCTTCGCTCCTTTACAGTCTGCCATGTCCCGCATCGATCTGCTTTTGCTTTCTCCCGCCCTGGTGCCCGAGCTCCTTGATGTTTGGGTTTGGTGTTTAGGGTGCTGTCAGATCACTCCCCTTATTAGGTTACCCTACGCCTAGCATCAGTCACTTCCACCCGCATATAGAGGTTGAACCGCTTTGGTTCACCATCATGTTGGACGTGGACATCATCCAACGAGAATAGGTCTATTATTTTTTTTATTTTTTTTCCACACCAACCTGGGGTCGGCATCGGTTGGGTAGTTGTGGGTGGCCTTCAAGTTGCACGCTCGTATGATTCTATCCGCACGCATTATTAGACACAAAGCCTCATCCAAACTTGTATTACAGCAGGCTGTGGAATGTCTGAGTTCCCTTGAACAAGTGTTCCTCACTGACCCTCACTGAAGTCTAACGCTTCCCTTTATGCGTCTGCAGCCTAGACTCGCTGACCAACTACACTTTGAGAAAGCTAAAAAAGGTATCTTTTTTTTTTTTTAGCAAGCAGCGCATTTTCGGACATGGCGAGCACGCAGGTAAACTGCTTGCCTATATGGCCCACCTTGACCATAGGCCCCCCGGTGGTGGTTGAGCTCCAGTCGACTTCTGGAACCATGATCACAGGCCCTGTCCAAGTGGTAGATGAGTTTAGGCGGTTCTATTCTGACCTGTATACCTCTACTGCTAGTCACTCTCAATATGAATTGACCCTGTTCCTCCAGGACATTGACTTCCCCGCCCTTACCCGTTCTCAGACTGCCCAGCTAGAAGCGCTTATCACCGCAGATTGCATAGCGGCGACCCTGGCACATCTCTCCCCCCCCCCCCCCCCCCCCTCCTGAAAGACACCTGGACGGATTTCCTCTAGAGTTTCATAACCAATTCCAAGAGGTCCTCATCCCCAAATTGCAGGAATTATTTACCCATATATTCAACTCTGCCACACTTCCAACTTCCATGGGTGAAGCTCTCATTATCCTAATACCCAAACCTCGGAAAGACCCCCTTTTGCCAGAATCGTATCGCCCTATCTCTCTCCTGCAGCTGGACGTTAAGATTCTTGTCTTGAAGCTAAACAAAGTAATACTCAGTTTAATACATTCAGATCACATGGGGTCCATGCCCAACAAGAACACAGCATTTAATATCCGTAGACGCTTTGTGAATCTCCTGGCCAATCCATTAAAAACATTGGATCCAGGGTGGTGGCCAGCCTGGACCCCGCTAAGGCGTTTGATTCCGTGGAATGGAACTACCTGTGGGAGTGCCTCCGCAGGTTTGGCTTCGGCCCAAAATTTGTCAAATGGCTCTAACTCCTCTACAGGCTCCCACTGCCCGGATCCAAGTTAACGGTAGGATTTCGGACTCCTTTGCGTTGTCCCGAGCTACTCTCCAGGGTTGCACCTATATCCCCTTTGCTGTACGCCCTAGCTGTGGAACCTCTTGCCATTGCCATCAGGGCACACCCTGACATCAAAGGCCTCCGCATGGGACGGGTGACAGAGGTCCTCAGTCTCTATGCGGATGATATGCTCCTCTACCTGGAGGACGCCGGTCCTTCACTTGCTGCGGTTTTACAGTTAATAAAGCAGTTTGCAGCTTACTCCGGACTGCAGATCAATTGGTCTAAGTCCCAAATCTTCCCATTGGATGTGGATTCCCCAACAGCAGACCAAGCCGCGCTACCCCTGGTCAGAGCAAGCAAGATTAAGTACTTGGGTGTGCAATGTTTGAGAACCCTTACAAACTACAGGCCGTAATTTGGAACCCCTATACGACCTTCTTAAAACCAAGACCCAGGTCTGGTACGTCTTCCCCTTTGGAATTATGGGCCGTATCAACTTTGTGAAAATGATTGTCCTCCCCAAGTTGCTTCACTTATTCTGGCATGCCCCTTTGTACTTCTCTTCCCGAGTCTTCAAATCCATGGAGTCTATCCTTAATACGTATTTTGTATGGGGCTCTTCCCATCATTTCATGGCGAACTCTGAAATACCCTGTCCACCTGAGTGGCACCGCCTTATCTGATCTTGCCTTTTACTATATTGCCTCAACAACTCTCCCACTTTTTCTACTATAACCACTTTGGTGTGCTCCTCTGTAACTAGCCTGGTAACCCATCCCTTCCAGGTTCTACTAAACTGTACCCACGGATCCCCACATGTGGGTAATAGATCTCGCATGGCCTTTCACCACTATAAGGTATGGCAGCCTGCCATGGTTATCACCAAGGCCCCCCGAATTCCACACTCACACACCGTTTTGAAGCAGTTCCCACCTACCCGAGCTACTGACTGTTCCTGATTTCTAATCTCTGATTTCTAATCTCTGGATTGCTAAGAGGGTCATATTTCTTTCACAGGTCATAGTCAACGGCACAGTCAGGGCATTCCAACCTCCTAATCGTACGCTCTTCCGCTACCTCCAGCTCCGTCATGCCCTTAATTCCCAATTTAGTGCCCTCATGCCCTGACTGGAGTCGTTATTCCTGGTTGATGTGGTTCTTGGTCAAGATTTCAAGAAGTTGATCTCCTCTTTTTAGAACCATCCTATGCTACTTACGGCTACTACATTAGCTTACCAATTGAAATCCAAGTGGGAGACGGACCTGGGGGGGGGGGGGGGGGGGTCGGACTGGGAGGAGATATTGGCCTCCTGTAAGATGGTGTCCCCTAAATTGTCAGACCTTCTCACGCACCTCCTATAGCCTTCAGAGGTCATACCTCAATCCGATACGCCTCTCTAAATATAAATGTGATTATAGTCCAGCCCTGCCCTAAGTGTGGGGGGACCCCAAGGGCACATTTTATCACCTTCTGTGGTCCTGCCCTCCCCTTCAGGAATATTTGGTTGCAAGTGGTTAAATTCCTCCATGACCTCATGGCCCCCCCCTAACTCTGTGCCCCCCCGTCAGTGTCTACTAGGCCTTTTTTCCATCCCGGAGGAGGAAAAGTACTTAGATATATTTTTGCAAGAGTCCCTGTTTACGGCCAGAATGCAAATTAGCCCCGGTCTTGGGTCAAAGAGTCGCCCCACCTACCTTTCAACAATGGATTAGGGCAGTTCATTTTCCACTCCCCTATAAAAAAAGTACTGTATTTACATAGGGGTTGTCTGGCCAAATATAACAAAATTTGGGATAGGTGGTTGGAGGACCTTCTCTACCTGCACAGACGAGCGATAATTCTTTTGTTTTTTTTTTTTTCTTTTACAATGTGTGGTCTTTGGTATCCATCATTCCAAAGTGTGCCCATCCCCCACACCATTACATCCCCACCACCAGCCTGAACCGGTGATACCCCATCCCCCACACCATTACACCCCCTCCACCAACCTGAACCATTGATATCCCATCCCCCACACCATTACACCCCACCACCAGCCTGAACCATTGATATCCCATCCCCCACACCATTACACCCCACCACCAGCCTGAACCAGTGATATCCCATCCCCCACACCATTACACCCCACCACCAGCCTGAACCAGTGATATCCCATCCCCCACACCATTACACCACCAGCCTAAACCGGTGATATCCCATCCCCCACACCAATACACCCCCACCACCAGCCTGAATCGGTGATATCCCATCCCCCACACCATTACACCCCCCACCAGCCTGAACCGGTGATATCCCATCCCCCACACCATTACACTCGCACTACCAGCCTGAACCGGTGATACCCCATCCCCCACACCATTACACCCCCCACCAGCCTGAACCGGTGATATCCCATCCCCCACACCATTACACTCGCACTACCAGCCTGAACCGGTGATATCCCATCCCCCACACCATTACACCCCCACCACCAGCCTGAACTGGTGATATCCCATCCCCCGCACCATTACACCCCCTCCACCAGCCTGAACCGGTGATACCCCATCCCCCACACCATTACACCCCCCCCATCAGCCTGAACCGGTGATATCCCATCCCCCACACCATTACCACACCCCCACCACCAGCCTGAACCATTGATACCCCATCCCCCACACCATTACACCCCCACCACCAGCCTGAACCGGTGATACAAGGCAGGATGGATCCATGCGCCAAATTCTGACCCCACCATCTGAATGTCGGAGCTGAAATCCAGACTCATCAGACCAGGCAATGTTCTTCCAATCTTCTATTGTCCAATTTTGGTGAGTCTGTGTGAATTGTAGCCTCAGGTTCCTGTTCTTAGCTGACAGGAGTGGCACCCGGTGTGGTCTTCTGCTGCTGTAGCCCATCTGCTTCAAGGTTGGATGTGTTGTGTGTACAGAGATGGTATTCTGCATACCTTGGGTGTAACGAGAGCTTATTTGAGTTACTGGTGTCTTTCTATCATCTGGAACCAGTCTGCCCATTCTCCTCTGACATCAACAAGGCATTTTCCTCCACACAACTGCCGCTCACTGGATATTTTCTCTTTTTCCCACCATTCTCTGTAATCCCGAGAGATGGTTGTGTGTGAAAATCCCAGAAATACTCAGACCAGCCCGTCTGCCACCAACATCCATGCCACGTTCAAAGTCACCGAGATCCCCTTTCTTCCCCATTCTGATGCTCGGTTTGAGCTTCAGCAAGTCGTCTTCATCTTGTCTAGATGCCTAAATGCATTGGAGTTGCTGCCATGTGATTGGCTGATTAGCAATTTGTGTTACCAAGCAACTGAACAGGTGTACCTAATAAAGTGACCGGTGAGTGTATACAGTATATAGTCCCATGGATTCACCTTTTGATCTGGTGTGTTTAAAATGTATATTTATTTATTTTTGTAGTTTTGCATAGAATAGGAATCACATAGAACCCCAATTTTTTTTTTTTTTGCGCTATAAACAAAAAAGAGCGATAATTTTGAAAAAAACAAACAATATTTTTTACTTTTTGCTATAATAAATATAATATATAGTAAAAAAAATAAATACATTTCTTCATCAGTTTAGGCCGATATGTATTCTTCTACATATTTTTGGTAAAAAAACAAACAAAAAAAAACGCAATAAGGGTATATTGATTATATACGCATATATTATATAATATTATATTATATTATATATATATATAATATAATATAATATATGCGTATATAATCAATATACCCTTATTGCGTTTTTTTTTTGTTTGTTTTTTTACCAAAAATATGTAGAAGAATACATATCGGCCTAAACTGATGAAGAAATGTATTTATTTTTTTTACTATAGCGTCTACAAAATAGGGGATTGATTTTTGGCATTTTTTATTATTTATTTATTTATTGTTTACTAGTAATGGCAGTGATCAGCGATTTTTTTTATTTATTTTTTTATTTTTTATTTTTTTAAGCGGGACTGCGACATTGCGGCTGACAAATCGGACGCTTTTTTTTTTTGGGACCATTGACATTTTATACAGCGATCAGAGCTATAAAAATGCACTGATTACTGTATAAATGTCACTGGCAGGGAAGGGGCTAACACTAGGGGGACGATCAAGGGGTTAAGTGTGTTCCCTGGGAGGTGTTTCTTACTGTGGGGGGGAGGGGGACTGACTGGAGGAGGAGAGAGATCGCTGTTTCTGATCACTAGGAACAGCAGATCTCTCTCTACTCCCCTGCCAGAGCGGGGATCTGTCTGTTTACGTGGACAGATCCCCGTTCTCTCTCTGTTGGTGGCGATCGCGGGGGGCCGGCGGACATCGCGTGCGCCTCCTCCTATCGCTCTTAAAGCGGCCCCATGTACACCTACGGCGATTCGTTCAGGAGAGCCAACCTGCTGCAGTATAATGACCGCGGCTGGTCGGCGAGTGGTTAAAAAAAAAAAAAAGCCTGCATTTCTTTTTGTGCGATTGTTGCATGTGGGGCGGTGCACCTAAAATGCGCAAAAAATGCTGGAGCGCCATTTCACTTGGTTGGGTGTGAATGAAGTCTTAGAGCAGAAATAAAAGGCGTTGTTCTCGTTTCCCTCTTCAGTGGTCTGAAAGTCCACCAGGGGGGGGCGGCGTCTTCTCCTGGGCGCCGATCTTAGTGCTTCTTCATTGGCTAGCCGAGGGATAACGTAACTCCTGCCCAGGAACCACGCCGGCCATGCCAGTTGAGCCGCATTCGGCTCCCTTTTACATGCCGCAGAAGAGCGGGCAGGTAGGGGTGTCTATTGGGGAAGGGACGTAGCGTGCCTCTGCTGCGATGAATAGCCTGCCTGCTCACAACCTGATATAAAAAAAACCTTCAGTTCTGCTTTAAGCTGGCCTTAGAGTGGTTGTTAACCTCAGACATGAAATCTGAACAAAGCATATCCCACTACAGTGTGTACTTATCTCAGTCCAGAGCACTGAGTGTCATTTCTGTCTGCTGCCTCCTTCCTCTGCTATCTGCATGAGTCACTTCTGACAAGTTTTCCCTGACACCAAGAGATAAAAGGTGACAGGGGATGGGGGAGCTTCAGCACACAGCCTGTGATTGACAGCCTCCACTCCTGTTCCTGTGTGAAGGTGGAAGCGTCTCTTTCCTTCAATCAGCTCTGAGTTCTGCTCACTGGTGTAACTTCAGCTCCCCGTCCCCTGCTTTTCAGAGCTGAGAGATCCTGTGTAAATGCTGCACTTTGAATGATGTTGGAAAGAGAAGGCTGCAGATAAACAAGTACAGCATATGTAGGTGGGAAAGTTTGCCTTTAGATAAACAGGTACAACCTATGTAGGAGGATTTGTTTTATCTCTGTGTATCACCTGAGGCCAGTCACGTCACTTACAACCGATTTAAAGTACAACTTGTTTTTTTTTGGGGGGGGGGGGGTTGTGTTGGTTGGAGTGGAGAGGGATTAGACCCCCTGTCAGTTTTTATTGCGGTCTATGTCCCCGTTAGGGAGATTCAGGGCAGGGGCATTATCAGAATCTGGAAGCACCCTTTAATAAGGGCCCTGGGCCCCCCCCCCCCCTCCCGCAGCCTATGTGAATGAGTAGGGGTTACATTGTACCCCTACTCATTCACCAAAAAAAGTGTCAAAAGAAATAAAAACGCACAGTTTTTGACATTTCCTTTATTAAAAGTAAAAAAATCAAAAACAATGTCCCCCTGATGTAGATCCATCGTCAATCACAACACCCGCCGCACCCGAAAAAACAAACAAAAAAAAAAAAACCTCAGCTCATGCCCAAGGTTCCTGCTCTGTCGTGTGACAGTTCTTAAAAAGCTTAGGGGCGGGGCTACCTGGTGACGTCACCTGGTGGCTGCGCCCCCTACACCCCGTGACGTCACCGACCCAGCATACACCGGCCATGTCTGAGCCCAATGAGAACAAATGTATTTATAATTGGCTCCTGGCCAGGACTGATCACATGACATCTGTTCAGTGTCGGAGACCCCGGAGATAGAAGATATTGAGGCTCCACTTTATATCTGAAGGGTCTTGTTGTTGATCTGATGAGGACAGGGTTGAAGAAGAAGCCATTGCATGGTTCTATTAGTCTTTGATGTGACTC